>ML423854.1:43294-65949 GCA_005239525.1 Nicotiana knightiana
TATATAGTTTTTTAGATGATGACTGTTTAACCCTTTAAAACGTGCATTAGAAAGTGTAACTCTAGACCGGGAATTGTGTTATTTCCTCGCATCTTTGCAGGTCTAATATCATCATCTGGTGATGGGTTAGCTTTGTGCCTATCATCTAAAAAAGTTATTAAAATATTTAAATGTTCAAAATAAAATCGAACGTAAGATACCTGACGGGGGTATTCTTTTATTNATGTAAGAACCTTCCCAATTTGGATTTAGCTTTCCTGCACCTGCTTCTTTCGTTCATTGAAAGACTTTTTTGAGGACGAATTCCCCAATCTTAAAGCACCTGGGATGAGCTTTACGGTTGTAATAACGCTCTATGATTTTTTTTTGAGCTGCCATCCGTATCAATGTTGCTTCTCTCCATGTTCGAGCAGGTCCAGGTTGGTCCTTAATTCGTCGTCATTTTCACCTTCCATGGTTGTTGAGAACCTTATGTTTGGTTCGCCAAACTCCACAAGTATTAAGGCTTCTGAGCCATAAACAAGTGCGAACAGAGTTTCTCCCGTGGCTATCTTTGAAGTTGTACTGTATGCCCATAGTACTGCTGGTAACTCATCAGGCCAATTTCCTTTGGCTTTATCCAGCCGCTTCTTTAGATTGTTGATGATGACCTTATTCATTGACTCAGCTTGACCATTAGCCACGGGGTAGTACGGCGTTGAAGTGATCCGCTTGATTTTCCAACTTTCGAAGAATTCTGTGATTTGCGAGCCTATGAATTGTGGGCCATTATCACACACGATTTCCTTTGGTATTCCAAAGCGGCATATTATGTTTCGCCATAAGAAGCTTTTAACTTCCTTTTCTCGCACTTGTTTGAACGCTTCTGCCTCTACCCATTTTGTAAAATAGTCGGTTAGCACGAGTAAAAACCGTACCTGTCCTTTAGCTGTGGGAAGAGGTCCCACTATGTCCATACCCCATTTCATGAAAGGCCATGGGGATATTATTGGATGTAATAATTCCGCTGGTCGATGCATGTTATTGGCAAACCTTTGGCATCTATCACATTTGGATACGAAATTATTGGCTTCTTCTTCCATCTTAGGCCAATAGTATCCGACCGGTTCTGATTAGTGTTTTCACTAAGGATCTGGCCCCTGAGTTATTTCCACAGTGTCCTTCGTGGACTTCTTTCATCACAAATTCCGTTTGGTTAGGTCCGAGGCATTTAGTTAGGGGTCCTCCGAACATCTTGTGATAAAGTGAGTTGCGAATAAGGCAGTACAGTGCAGCTTTGCGGCGAAGTGCTTGAGATGCTTTCCTGTCTTCAGGTACGGTGTCATTCTGCAAAAAATTAAGAATTTCGTTTCTCCAGTCCCAGGTTAGGTTGTTGAAAGTTACCTCATTCCTGTCCTGGTCTATTATTGAATGAAATAGTTGAACGACAATTGTATTGTCTTTGTTCGTTACTTCCGTGACTGCTGCGAGGTTAGCTAATGCATCTGCTTCTGCATTTTCCTCTCTAGGTATTTGCATTACCTTCCATGTTTTGAATTGTCTCACGAGCTCTCGTGCTTTTTCAAGATACTGTTGCATTCTAGTCTCTCGAGCGATGTAAGTCCCCTGTATCTGATTTACTACCAGTTGGGAGTCGCTGTTGATCACAATTTGCTCGATTGAGAGCTCCCGTGCGAGTTCAAGCCCTGCAATAACAGCTTCGTACTCTGCTTCATTGTTAGTGATAGGATAACACTTTATAGCTTGCCGTGTCTTTTCACCCGTGGGTGATATCAAGACTATGCCTAAGCCGACACCTTTTATATTTGTAGAACCATCGGTGAACAAGGTCCATAGGCCTGGATTAAGACCGTTAAAGAGTTGTAACTCTTTTTCTACTTCAGATACAATGCTATTACTAAAGTCAGCAACAAAATCAGCTAGTATTTGAGACTTAATTGCAGTCCTAGGCTGATAGATTATTTCATGCTCACTTAATTCTATGGCCCACTTGGCTAATCTTCCTGACAATTCCTGTTTATGCAGAATATTTCTTAAAGGATATGAGGTCACAACGGTGATTGGGTGGCATTGAAAATAGGGTCGTAATTTTCTAGATGCCATTATTAAAGCTAAAGCTAACTTTTCCAGATGTGGATATCTAGTCTCAGCATCTAGCAAAGTTTTACTTACATAATAGATAGGTGATTGTTTACCTTTTTCTTCTCTTACCAATACTGCACTTACAGCAATTTCTGAGACAGCCAGGTAGATGTACAATCTTTCCCCTTCTTTTGGCTTTGAAAGCAGTGGTGGTTTCGATAGATAAATCTTCAGATTCTTGAGGGCTTGCTGACATTCTTCAATCCATCCGAACTGATTCTGCTTTTTGAAAATTGAGAAGAATTTAAAACTTTTTTCGGAAGATTTAGAAATAAACCTACCCAAATCTGCTATTCTCCCTGTCAATCTTTGAACTTCCTTTTTATTTGTTAAAATATTAGGTATTTCCTCTATGGATTTAATTTGAGTGGGATTTACTTCTATTCCTTTGTTTGATACAAGGAAACCCAAAAATTTGCCTGATTGCACTCCAAAAGCGCATTTCTCTGGATTTAACTTCATATTATACTTGCGTAAAATATCAAAAGCAGTAGAGAGGTGTTGGTCTTGTGCTTGTGTTGGTTTTACCAACATATAATCAATATAGACTTCCATCATCTTTCCAAGATGTTCTTGGAACATTTTACTCACTAACCTTTGATAGGTGGCTCTAGCGTTTTTTAAGCCAAAAAGCATAACTTTATAACAGTAAGCCCCCTGTTTGTAATGAAGGACGTTTTCTCCTCATCTGAGGGATTCATTTTAATCTGATTATAACCAGAATATGCATCTAAGAAGCTTAATAATTCATGACCTGCTGTGGCATCAATCATTTGATCTATATGTGGCAATGGGAATGAATCTTTGGGGCATGCTTTATTTAAGTCAGTATAATCTACGCATACTCTCCACTTTCCATTCTTTTTAGGTACTACCACGGTGTTTGCTAGCCAGTTAGGGTACGTTACCTCTCGTATCGAACCAATCTTCAAGAGTTTCTGTACCTCTTCGTCGATCACTTGGTTCTTGAATGGTCCTTGCTTTCTTTTCTTCTGCTTAACAGGTACGAAGGATAGATCTTCATTTAGTTTATGAGTCATCACTTCTGGTGGGATGCCTGTCATATCTGAGTGGGACCACGCAAAGCAGTCTGCGTTAGCCTTTAAATAATCAATTAACTTACCTCTTTGAGTGGGGCCTAGCCTCGTGCCTATATACACTTTCTGCTCAGGATTTTTTTCCAGATAATGGAACAACTTCGAGCTCCTCCGTAGTTGTTTTGATGTGCTCATCTTCCTCCGATTCATGAATGACGTCCAGTCTGGAATTTGCATCTGTGTGGTTAGTACACCTTCCGTGGTAACTTGATTCTCCTTCTCGTAAGTATTTTCTTTCGTGCCTGTTTCAGCAATAATACCTTCCGTACCTATTTGGGTAGTAATTCCTTCCATGCCCATTTGGGCGGCATTAACAACTTCGGAGATTCCTTTATCTCGTAATTCTTCCACCTCTATTTTCTTGTTATAGTGTACCATAGAGTTTATATTTCTTGCGGTCTATTGATCACCTTTGATTTGTTGAATCCCCCATTCATAGGGGAATTTAATTACCTGATGCAACGTGAAGGGTATCGCTTTCATGTCGTGGATCCACGGCCTTCCAATGATCACGTTATAAGCCATGTCAGTATCAATGACTTGGAACCTGGCACTTTTGATCACCCCCTCAGCATAAGTGCTAAGCTCAATTTCTCCTTTTGTTATAACCGTAGAGTTATCAAACCCTGATATGGCTCGTGCTTTTGGGATTACTTGATTCCCCAGTAGCATTTCTTCCACGACTCTTAGAAAAATGATATTGACTGAACTGCCTGGATCAATCAACACTCTTTTTACGTTAGTGTCATGAATAAGTAAAGATATTACCAGAGCATCGTTGTGCGGAAGCATTAATTCGCTGATATCTGCATCATCGAAAGTTATATCGTCTTCTTCCATATTTTCACCAGCCCGTTTCCCATGTGTAATTGTGAACTGTGTGGTTGTTTTGCAAATCACTCCGTTTACTTCTTCACCCCCGTGTATCACGTTGACGGTTCGTTTTGGAGAAGGAGGCTTTGGGGGCTCCTGCCTGTTCCTCATATATGCCTGTTTACCTTTATCACTAAACAATTCTGTTAAATAGCCCTGTTTTAATAAATTTTCTACTTCACCTTGTAAAAATCTGCAATCCGCAGTTTTGTGCCCATGATCGTTGTGGAATTCACACCAGTGATCTGGGTTCCTTCTACTTGGATTTGACCGCATCTCTTTGGGCCACTTAACCTTGTCTCCCATGTTCCTCAATATTGAGACAAGTTCAGTAGTACTTACATTAAAGGTATGATCCCCAATTTGAGTACTACCTCTAGGTCGTTCATCTCGATCTTTTCTGGATCTAGACGAGGATGAGACTATGTCTCTTCCTTGTGGTATATAGTCCGACCTAGTGTTTTTGAACCTGGGGCGGATATCGCGTCCCGAGGGTCCTAAGTAAGGATCGTACCTATTTTTACCTGATCTTCTATCTGATTCAAGACGTCTGGATCTAGAATGATCTTCATCTCTCGAACGAGCAATGATATCTTCTTCTATTCTGAGTTTAGTACTGTACCTGTTATATACATCGTTCCATGTTGTAGCGGGGAATTCTCTTAGAATTTCCTTAAGTTGTCTCGTGGCGTCTGAGCTTTTGTTGCTTAGGTTGCTTGCAAATTCCATGGCTTCCCAATTATTAGGCACCCTGGGTAATTGCATTCTTTCTCGTTGAAACCTGTCTACAAACTCACAAAGTAGTTCTGTGTCTCCTTGTTTTTTTGAATATGTCTTCCATTCTCTTCTCAACTTTTTGTGCACCAGAGTGTGCTTTTATAAACGAATCTGCAAGCTCAGCAAAAGAGTCAATAGAATTTTCAGGGAGAAGAGAATACCAGGTTAGGGCTCCTTTGGTAAGTGTTTCCCCAAATTTTTTGACAAGGACTGATTCAATCTCTTGTTTCGTTAAGTCGTTGCCTTTTACCCCAGTAGTGAAAGCAATCACATGGTCACGTGGGTCAATTGTTCCATCATGTTTGGGAACGTCAGGCATTTTAAAATTCTTGGGTATAGGCATGGGTGCCGCTTTTGGCTTCCAAGGTTGTTGAGAATAACTATCAACATTGATGCCTTTGATGATAGGTGGTACTCCAGGAATTTATTCGATGCGATCGTTCTAATCCTTTATCTGTTTCTGCATGGTTAGCAGTAAATTTTGTAATTTTGAGTTATTAGATATACCTGGTCTCGTTTCGAGAGATTCATTAGGAGTATCTCCTATTCCTGAGTTTGCCAACCCAGATTGAGGATTTTCCATGGTGATGGTGTTATTGGGGGGTGGCGTTGGCGGTGTAGGTAATGCGGCCGGTGATCCTCTCGCAAATTCTTGAAAAGCTTGGCTCACATACTCTGCAATCATTTGCTTTACACGATCTTGTTCCACAGTTTGATCATTATCACCATTGTTGTTATTGGATCTTTCTGGGGATTGTTCCCTCGAACCACGTGGGGTTCCTGAAGGCGATGGAACTGGGGTTCCACTCCTTTGCTGGTTGTTGTCGTTGGAGTTTGACATAATTCAGAGGATATCACTTGAAAAGTAAACAAAGATTATCAGATTCCCGGTAACAGAACCAATCTGTTTAACTAAAGAATTAGACCCTTTGACTAAAGCTTATTTTTAAGATGAATACGGGTTACTGATAATCAAGGTAATGGAGAAAAATGAATAATAGACAATATTGCAGAAATATAGAAAATCGAAGTTAATTGTATTCGAGAATCAGATGCCTTTACAAGCTGTATTCCCCTCCTTTATATAGGAGATTCTTATAACGTACGACTCTTGCTATGATTACTCATTAATGACTAATTATGACATTAATGAGGCGTTACAAAGGATAACGGTAATTGAGGTTCGGTTATATAACGTTCGAGTAATCAATTGTGGGTCTTTGAATCTGCCCGTAGCTTTGTCTAGATTCATTATGATCGTGCCTCTCTCCCGTTTCGATCAAGTAAAGTTTCCCGTGGTTGATAAGTTCGTGGGTTTACTGAACCGTGCCTCTTTGTATCGTACCTCTTCAAAGAATCACATCCTACTGTCACATTTTTCTGTGTCCACGTGACTGGCTGAGTTGTCAAAAGCTGGCTTACGTGTGAAACTCTTTTTTACCAATACACAGGTGTGTCAGAGATCCCTAAGGATCTCGGACAGTGCTCACACCCAGATTTCCATAACCATACTGAGTAAGTGCAGTGTGGAAGGGCCAGCTCTAATGTGTCAAAGTTCAAAGGGATCTCATAGGGATCCCAAAGTAGTCACACATTAAAGGGGCAGAACCTAGACTTCTAAGAGTATATGTGAGAGTGCTTGACATAGTTTTGAGAGAGTTGAGTTCAAAAACACTTTCTGAAAATAGCTTTTGAAATAAGTTTTAAAAATAAACAACAGAAGATTTCATTCTAACAGTTTGAAAGGGAAGGGGACAGAACAATCAGAGTAACAACTAAAACAAAAAACACAGAGCAAGAACAAAGTCATTTCAACAGACACAAACATGGAAGAAGGGAGTTGGGGACAAATAAGACACACATAGGTATAGATTTGCATACAAGTTAGCACCACAGANAGTAAAGTGAAAGTAGACATGCCAATTACAGGGTACACAACAGAACCATAAGTAAAAGCATAGTAGAAATATAAGGAACTTCAATACCAAAGAAACATGTTGTTTTGAAGCTTTAAGTTAAACTGAAAACATACCAGTTAAAGGAGAATAAGTGCAGAGTGAAGAGAAACAGAGTGTATAATACTCAGTCTTGGCTTGCAGCTGACTGAGAATAGCAAATAACCAGCAAGAATAATAAGAGAGAATATGTGTGTGTGTAAGAGAGTTTAGAACAATATTTTTGTTCGTGTATGCTAAGGAGAGAGTAGAGGTATTTATAGTTTAAAACAGGTAGAAGAATAAGGTAAAATAATAGTTTCAGCAGTAATTATGGGAGTAAAAAATCAATTAGAATCAGATTAGTAAAAGGACTTCCTTTAATTAAGGAGTCATAATTAGACGGCAAATAGCAGGTTTAAAAATAAGGAAAGGAATCTTGAAAGCTGATTATAACACATAATGAAAGAAGCCTAGGTATAGTATAGGTATGTCATACGTAAGTAAGGCCAAGTTCAGAATTATACTTAAGGAAAATACGTATACTAATTTGACAGCAAAAATCATTCATAGAAATAAGGTAAGCAATAACTTAAACTCCGGAAATCAATGAGGGAACCCTCGATTGAGGTCCTAGTTATAGGAAGTCAGTACCAATCAAAGGAGAATATCACATGTGAGCAGGATAATTGTGCTACATGCAAGGAGAGACAGGAAATCACTATCATAATTAGGGAAAATACTGGAGAATCAGTAGAGAATATCATGCAAGATCAATGAAGTATTTAATCATAGAAATTTAGGGATTCACAAATAGCAAAGATAACATTGATTTATCACAGCATTATGGGAATAAGAATGTAATAAACACGAATCAGAAAAATTAAAAGACTAGTATCACATACGAGTTAGGGTTTCATATAGAGAACAGTCTGAATCACAACATAGACATGATATAGGCAGAAGTAATCGAACCCAGAAACCCTAACAAGCAAATATAAAGTAAAATCACATAATCATATAATGTTCATGCGAAACATACAAATTAATTAAACATACATAGTACCCAAGACGAACTCAGAACCCTAAAAGTTGGGGTTTTCAACAGAATAACTCGGGTAAAGGAGAAGACTTAAACAAACGTTTAAAACATATTGAGAATCATAGATTTGTCACGACCCAAAATCCATAAGGTCGTGATGGCGTCGAACATTATTGTCAGGCAAGCCAATCATTAATTAATCGAAATAATTTCCGGTTTAAACATTTATGAAAAAAATTTCATTGCACTTTATTACATATTAACTAACTAAAAATCTGTTAAGTAAAACAATAGTTTAAATATTACACTTTAGCAAATATACCCCAACACATCCCAGAACCCGGTGTCACAAGTACATGAGAAATTTATAAGAATTTATACAGTCATCACAAAGCCTATCCGAAATATAAATTGGACAAGGAAGTTTAAAAATGAAAGTAAATACAGTATGAGGGAGACTCTGTCAGCTACGGATCGCCTCCGGATGATGCAGCTCGCCTAAGTCTCCGAATTCTCCACATTGCTATGAAAGTACCTGTGTAATAAAATGCACATCAAGTGTAGCATGAGTACAAAAATAACGTGTACTTAGTAAGTCGCCCGCCTAACCTCAGAGAGGTAGTGACGAGGGGTCAAATTAGACACTTGCTAAAGGTCAATTTAGAATATTTAAGTGCGACACTAAGCATGATTATCATAGGAAATTTATTAAAATCTGGAATAAATATTATCAACTTCGTTCACGTTTAACACTTTATATCTTCGTCATATTAATAACAATTAGTCAACATGGGTGATTTAATCGAATAACAATTAATCGACGGGAAGGAACAAATTCTTCCAAAATCTTTTTAATAACTTTAAACCTCTGTCATTTCAATTGACAACTTAATATTTCAGGCCAGAAATCAGGCAAAAATCATAGCATCTACGCAGTAATTATCATGCGCAAGCAATGCCGAGGGTCGAACGGCTCGAAACATACATGCATCTATCTGCCCCGCTCGTGAATCGATCATGCAACACGGTTATACATACAAATAATAAGGCTAGCCTGCTCGCGAATCATACCTGCGACTCAGGTGCTCATATGTACACATATCCACATAATAAATTCGTGTTTTTATCAAGAAAGCAGTTTTCTCAGGAAAGTGGTAAAATTCTTCTTAAAGGAACTTGAGCTATAGTTTTTAAATCTTTGTTTTGAAACTCATTTGCCAAGTTTAATGATATTCCATAATATAACCCTACCAGATATACAATTATCCACAGAGGAATCAATTCTCTTTCTAGATGATTAGAAACTGAACTCTAGTCTTCTTCAGATATTCAATTACGATTTCGATTATATTAGCAGTTTAATATTACAGGCAGGATCACAGGTACATCATGTAAGGCATGCTAGTGGGTCCTAGACTACCCGGACAAGGCATAATAGTAGCTACGCACGGACTCCCGTCACCTCGTGCATATGTAGCCCCCGAAGATAATAACATATGCTTAATTAATTCACCTAGGGGGACAATTCCCCCTCACAAAGTTAGAAAGGAGACTTACCTCGCTCCGAAGTCCTATAACCGGCTTCCAAGCCCTTCCGACGACTCCAACGGATGCACAATGCCCCCAAACTATCCAATTCACGGAAAACCAATGAAAATATACTCTAATATTTGCAACAATTCCAAATTATATAATTTGGAATTGTTGCAAATATTAGAGTATCCAATTCACGGAAAACCAATGAAAATATACTCTAATATTTGCAACAATTCCAAATTATATAATTTCCCAACCCTGTTTAGTGAAATGGCCAAAAGGCCCTCGAGCCCACGTGCCCGAAATCCGAAATTTCTCGAAGATAAATTCTACCCATAGCTTTACTAGTTCAAATATACAATTTACACCAAATTCCATGCTCGAATTCGTGGCTAAAAATCCAAATTACCATTTTCTAAGTTTCTTCAATATTTTCCAAAATTTTCAAAAATTTTCATGTTTAATCCATGCATATAACCAATATAAATATTAAAAATGGGAGGAATTGACTTACCTTGTAGTGCATGATGAAAATCCCCATTCGAAGCCTCCCAAAATCACCATGCCAAGATGAAAATAGAAGAAATGAGCCAAGAACCCGTTTTTAAAACACTGCCCTGCCCAGTTCTGACCCCTCTATGCGATCGCATGAAAGCCTATGCAATCGCACAGGCCAAACCTGCTGCCTCCTCAATTCCTCCTGTGCGTTTTCATTCCCTCTCCCGCGTTCGCACATTCCAAGCCTTAGAAGCCCCTAAACAAACCCTTGTGCGATTGCACAACAATTCCCTACAGCTAAAATTTTCCTTCTGTGCAATCGCACAACTACCACTGCGATCGCACAAGACAAAATTCCAGCCCCTCAAATTCTTTCTCACGATCGCACACTATGGGCCATGATCACATAGCTTACCAGTGACACCAGCAAGCAACAACAACAAGTAGGGGGAAAATAGTCCGAAATCACCCGGAAACACACTCGAGGCCCCCGGGACCCCGTCAAATCACACGACTCAGTCCCATAACATCCCACAAACTTGTTCGAGGCTTCAGATCACATCAAACAACACCGAAATCATGAATCGCACCAAAATTCAAACTTTATGAACCTTGAACTTTCAAACCTCCACATTCGATGTCGAAACCTATAAAATCACGTACGACTGATCTCAAATTTTGCACACAAGTCATATTCGACATTATGGACTTGCTCCAACTTCTGGAATCGCATTCCGACCCCGATATCAAAATTTCCACTTCCGGTCGAATTTCTCAAAACCCTTCAAATTTCTATCTTTAGCCAAACGACTTCAAAATAACCTACGGACATCCAAATTTCCTTCCAATCGCGCTTCCAACTCCAAAATCACAATACGAAGCTATTCCCAGACTCAGAATCCCAAAAGGGACATCAATAACACTGAAATGCGCTTCAAGCCAAAGTTAGGAAATTCCTTCAAAAATACTGACTTCCACATTATACGCCAAAATGCTCTCGGGTTATCCAAAACCTGATCCGGACATACGCCCAAATGCAAAATCATCATACAAACCTGCTGGAACCTTCAAATCCTGATTCGGAGGTCGTTTACTCAAAATTCCAATCTTAGTCGATTCTTCCAACTTAAGGCTTCTGAAATGAGAATTTTCTTTCCAAATCAACTCTAAACTTCCCGAAATTAAATTCCGACCACACCTACAAGTCATAATACCTGAAATAGAGTTCACGACTTCAAAACGCAGAACGACGTGCTAGAGTTCAAAATGACCGGTCGGGTCGTTACAAGATTAGAAGAGAAAGCGTTTTGAAAGGGGTTAAGAAACCCTAGTTTTTAAGATGAAGAAATTGTTCTTAAAACAAGAGACTTTTTGAAGAAAATATGTGAAAACCTCAAAATACCCATAAATTTGTTACATATCTAGAAATATCGGAGGGTTTTAAAGTTAGGATTTTCAGAGAAAACCCAAAGAGGAAGAAGAAAACTCAAAGTCTTACCGATTTTAATCGGAAGGTGTAAAGATCTTACTCGAACAGCCATGGGTGGCCGGAAAAACGGCATGAGATCATGGAGGTGAGTGAACCGCCTCTGGTTCACTTGAGAGCCTCGAACAATGACACAAGTGCGAAGGGGGGAGCCATAAGGCTGGTAGGAGGTGAGACCTCCATGGTTTCCGACAAAGAGGTGGCCGGAGAAGGGAGGTCAGTAGGTGGAGCATCTATAGAGAGAGACATGAGAGAACTCAGAGAGATGGCTGAGTAAAATGAGAGGGGGAAATGATATATGGGGGGGGGGAGGGGTAGTCACTAGGTCTTAATTTGGTAAGGTTAAATCTGGCCCGTTGATCAATTTTAATCAACGGTCAGGATGGGATTTAGGTTTTGGCCGGGTAGTTGTAAAGAGTGGGCTGTAGGTATTGGGTTGATTAAATGGGTTATGGATCAGATTTAATTAGGCTAGAATTTAAATAATAGTGGATAACTATTAAATACCCAATTAAAAAATAGATAAATAATTTATAAAAATAGGTGATAATTATAAAAAATAAATTGATGCTTAATAAAATTAAATTAACATGATTAATTAGTATTTAAAATATAAAATGACTAATTATTGGGCCAAAATAGCATAAAACATATGATTAAGCTATAATTGCAAAGTTATTGCAATTATAGCCAAAGAGTGCCAATCTGGCTAATTGTGAAATAATTTGGTCTCAATAGGATTAAAAATAATATATTAAGTCAAGAAATATTTTTGAAATCATTTGTAATGCAATTTATATTATTGGAAATGAAAACAATGGATGAATTAAAATAAATTATAAAAATATGGTAAAATTATAGGAAAATACCAATTGTTATGGAAACCTGATTTTGAAGGTCTATATGCAAGTTAAAAATAATTTGAGGAAAAATTGGGTATCAACAGTGTGGTTGTTTTAAGTGTGAGATTTAGACATTTTAGGCCATTTTCTTCATCTTTGGACGATTTGGGGAGCTTTCCAAAGAAAGATTCGACCTAGCATCGTGCGGTAAGTTAATTCCTACTTGAAAGTGAGATTTATACTTGAGTTTTGGGTAGATTAACACACCAAAAATTGTGGAAATCATGGTTTAGAGTAAAAACTTAGGGATTTGAGAAAAAATAAGTTTTAAACAAGAAATTTGTTATGCAACCATGCAAAAACTATATAATATTGATCCTTAGGTTATGGTTAACTATTTCCCTTGAAAATTTCCGGAATCCAAACATGTGGGCCCGGGGGTACATTTTAGGATTTTGCAAACTAGGTTGAGATAATTATTTAAATAGGAGAATTTTGGACTTTTGAGCATAGTTTGATTTATTTATATAATGTTTGGCTAGTTTCGGGTCATTGGGCAACGAATTTGGAGATTTGGGCGCATTCTTGACCCGGGAAGTAGGCTTGAAGCGAGGTAAGTCTCCTTTCTAACCTTGTAAGAAGGAATTGTCCCCATAGGTGAAGTAATTAACTATGTGTCATTATTTGTGGGGACTACGTATGTGTATTGGTAAAAAAAGAGTTTCACACGTATGATCATTCTTGATGACTCAGCCGGCTACGTGGACCAAGGAAAACATGACAGCTAGACATGATTCTATAAAGAGGTGCGAAGCAAAGAGACACGACTCAATAAACCTACGGAGTAATCAGCTACGAGAAACTCAACCTGATTGAGAGAAGGAAGAGACACGGTCAGAATGAATCCGGACAAAGCTACAAGCAGATTCAGAGACCCTCAATTAATGACTCACGCGTCACACAACCTTCATGCAACAATTACGGTCATTCTATGTAACGTCCCATTAATGTAATAATTAGTCATTAGTGAACGATCATTGTAAGAGGTAGACGTTGTATTAAGAAATTCCCTATATAAGGGAATAAAATATAACTTGTAAGGGCATCTGAACTACGAATACAATACATTTTACTTTTATGTGCATCATATTATTGTCTATTTACTTACTCCTTTTTATTTATTATTATTTCCTGGATTATCAGAAACCCGTGTTAATCCTAAAAATAGCTTTGGTCAAAGGATCTAATTCTTTGGTTAAACAAATTGGTTCTGTTACCGGGAAGTCTGATAATCTTTGTTTGCTTTTCAAGCGATATTCTCTGAACTATGTCGAACTCCAAAGACAACAACCAATAGAGAAATGGAACCTCGGTTCCATCACCTTTAGGAACCCCACGTGGTTCAAGGGAACAATCCCCAGAAAGATCCAATAACAACAACGATAATAATGATCAAATGGTAGAACAAGATCCGGTAAAGAAAATGATTGTAGAGTATGTGGGCCAAGCTTTGCAAGAATTTTCAAGGGGATTACCAGCGACACCACCTGCATCACTAACACCACCTCCCAATAACACTATCACAGTGGAAAATCCTCAGTCTGGGTTGGTAAACTCAGCAAGGGATGACACTCCTAACGAATCTTTCAAAGCGAGACCAGGTATGAGTAATAACTCTGAATTCAAAATTTACTACTAACCTTGCAGAAACAGGTGAAGGAACAAAATGATCGAATCGAGCAAATTCCTGGAGTACCACCTGTTATCAAAGGCATTGATGTTGATAGATATTCTCAACAACCTTGGAAACCAAGCGCAACACCCTTGCCTATACCCAAGAAGTTTAAAATGCCTGACGTTCCTAAGTATGACGGAACAACTGACCCACGCGACCACGTGACTGCTTTTACCACCGGAGTAAAGGGCAACGACTTAACAAAACAAGAGATTGAATCAGTCCTTGTCAAAAAATTCGGAGAAACGCTTACCAAAGGAGCCCTAACCTGGTATTTTCTTCTCCTTGAAAATTATATCGATTATTTTGCTGAGCTTGCAGATTATTTCATAAAAGCACACTCCGGTGCACAAAGATTCGAGAAAAGAATGGATGACATATTTAAAATAAAGCAAGGAGACACGTAACTACTCCGTGAATTTGTAGATAGGTTCCAACGAGAAAGAATGCAACTACCAAGGGTGCCTGATAATTGGGAAGCCATGGCATTTGCAAGTAATCTAAATGAAAAAAGCTCAGAAGCCACGAGGAGACTCAAAGAAAGCTTGAGAGAATTCCTAGCTACAACGTGGAACGATGTTTATAACAGGTACAGTACTACACTTCGAATAGAAGAAGATACCATTGCTCGTTCGAAAGATGAAGATCATACCAGATCCAGACGTTCCGAATCAGACAGGAGATCAGGTAAAAGTAGGTACGATCCTTACTTGGGACCATCGGGACATGAAACTCGTCCCAGGTTCGAAAACACCAGGTCAGATTATAGACCATCAAGCAGAGATGCGGGCTCGTCCTCATCTAGATCTAGAAAGGATCAAGATGAACGACCTAGAGGTAATGCACGAATCGGGGATCACACCTTTAATGTAAGTACTCCTGAATTTGTTTCAATATTAAGAAATATGGGTGATAAGGTTTGATGGCCCAAAGAAATGCGGTCAAACCCAACTAAAAGGAATCCATATTTCTGGTGTGAATTCCATAATGATCATGGACATAAGACTGTAGATTCCAGGTTTTTACAAGGTGAAATAGAACAATTATTGAATCAGGGCTAATTCACAGAATTGTTTAGCGATAAAGGTAAACAGGCATACATGAAGAACATGCAAGAGCCCTCGAAGCCTCCATCTCCAAAAAGAACTATCAACGTGATACATGGAGGAGAGGAAGTAAACATAATAGTTTGCAAATTAGTCTCGAAGGTCACTGTTACACACGAAAAGCGGGCTCGAGAAAATCCGGACATAGATGATATAACCTTTGATGATGCAGATTTCGGCGAACTAATGCTCCCCCACAATGATGCGCTGGTAATATCCTTACTCATTCATGACACTAACATTAAAATAATGTTGATTGATCTAGGTAGTTCATTCAACATTATCTTGCTAAGAGTCGTGGAAGAAATGCTCTTGGGAAATCAGGTGATCCTAAAGGCACGAGCCATATCGGGGTTTGACAACTCTACAGTGATAACCAAAGGAGAAATCGAACTTAGCACTTATGCCGAGGGATTAATTCAAAACACCAAATTCCAAGTCCTTGATACTGACATGGCTTATAACGTAATCATGGGAAGCCCCTGGATCCATGACATGAAAGCAGTACCATCTACCTTGCATCAGGTAATAAAATTCCCTTCAGAATGGGGAATCAGACAGATTAGAGGAGATCAACAAATCTCTAGAAATATAAATTTTGTGGTGTATTATAACAAAAAAGTAGAGACGGAAGAATCAGAAGATATGGAAATCTCCCAGGCAGATGTTANGGCTCGTCCTCATCTAGATCTAGAAAGGATCAAGATGAACGACCTAGAGGTAATGCACGAATCGGGGATCACACCTTTAATGTAAGTACTCCTGAATTTGTTTCAATATTAAGAAATATGGGTGATAAGGTTTGATGGCCCAAAGAAATGCGGTCAAACCCAACTAAAAGGAATCCATATTTCTGGTGTGAATTCCATAATGATCATGGACATAAGACTGTAGATTCCAGGTTTTTACAAGGTGAAATAGAACAATTATTGAATCAGGGCTAATTCACAGAATTGTTTAGCGATAAAGGTAAACAGGCATACATGAAGAACATGCAAGAGCCCTCGAAGCCTCCATCTCCAAAAAGAACTATCAACGTGATACATGGAGGAGAGGAAGTAAACATAATAGTTTGCAAATTAGTCTCGAAGGTCACTGTTACACACGAAAAGCGGGCTCGAGAAAATCCGGACATAGATGATATAACCTTTGATGATGCAGATTTCGGCGAACTAATGCTCCCCCACAATGATGCGCTGGTAATATCCTTACTCATTCATGACACTAACATTAAAATAATGTTGATTGATCTAGGTAGTTCATTCAACATTATCTTGCTAAGAGTCGTGGAAGAAATGCTCTTGGGAAATCAGGTGATCCTAAAGGCACGAGCCATATCGGGGTTTGACAACTCTACAGTGATAACCAAAGGAGAAATCGAACTTAGCACTTATGCCGAGGGATTAATTCAAAACACCAAATTCCAAGTCCTTGATACTGACATGGCTTATAACGTAATCATGGGAAGCCCCTGGATCCATGACATGAAAGCAGTACCATCTACCTTGCATCAGGTAATAAAATTCCCTTCAGAATGGGGAATCAGACAGATTAGAGGAGATCAACAAATCTATAGAAATATAAATTTTGTGGTGTATTATAATAAAAAAGTGAGACGGAAGAATCAGAAGATATAGAAATCTCCCAGGTAGATGTTACCGGCCAAACAGGTACGGAAAAAGCCATTGACCAAACAGGTACGAAAGAAGTAAGTGTTCAAACAGATACGGAAGAAGATATTCACAAAAAGGTGAATCAAGTCACCACATAAGATAAAATCGACCACACTGATGTAGATTCCAGACCGGGCGTCATTCATGAACCGGAGGAAAAGGGGCACATCAAAACAACTATGGAAGAGCTCGAAGCTGTTCCATTATTTGAACAAAAACCTGAATAGAAAGTGTATGTAGGCACGAGGCTGAGCCCCGGTCGAAGAGAAGAAAAGAAAGCAAGGACCATTCAAGAAACAAGTGATTGTCGAAGAGATACATAAACTCTTGAAAATTGGTTCGATACGAGAGGTAACGTACCCTAACTGGCTAGCTAACACTGTGGTAGTACCTAAAAAGAATGGCAAATGGAGAGTATGCGTAGATTATACTGACTTAAATAAAGCATGCCCCAAAGATTCATTCCCATTACCACATATATATCAATTTATTGATGCCACCGCATGTCATGAATTGTTAAGCTTTCTAGATGCGTATTCTGGTTATAATCAGATTAAAATGGATCTCTCAGACGAGGAAAAAACCTCCTTTATTACAAACAGTGGGACTTATTGTTATAAAGTCATGCCTTTAGGCTTAAAAACGCTGGAGTCACCTATCAAAGGCTAGTGACCAAGATGTTCTAGGAACATTTGGAAAAATTATGGAAGTTTACATCGATGACATGCTGCTAAAATCAACACGGGCAGAAGACCATTTCCAGCACCTCTCTATTACCTTTGACATTTTACATAGGTATAATATAAAGCTGAATCCAGAAAAATGCGCTTTTGGAATAGAATCATGTAAATTCTTGGATTTCCTTGTATCAAACAGGGGAATAGAGGTAAAACCCGATCAAATTAAAGCTATAGAAGAAATACCTGATGTACTTATAAACAAAAAAGAAGTTCAAGGACTAACATGAAGAATTGTAGCCTTAGGAAGATTTGTTTCCAATTCTTCCGAGAAAAGTTTTAAATTCTTTGCAGTTCTCAAAAAGCAAAATCGGTTTGAATGGACTGAAGAATGTCAACAGGCTCTCAAAGACCTAAAGGCTTATTTATCAAAACCTCCATTGCTCTCAAAGCCAAAGGAGGGGGAGAGGTTGTACGTCTACCTTGCCGTCTCAGAAATTGATGTAAGTGCAGTATTGGTAAGGGAGGATAAAGGTAAACAATCTCCTATTTATTATGTAAGCAAGACATTACTAGATGCTGAAACTAGATATCCACATCTATAAAAGTTAGCCTTAGCTCTAATCATGGCATTTAGAATATTAAGGCCATACTTTCAATGTCGTCCAATCACAGTTGTGACCTCGTATCCATTAAGAAACATACTGCGTAAACAAGAACTATCAGGAAGATTAGCCAAGTGGGCCATAGAGTTAATTGAGCATGAAATAATTTATCAGCCTAGGACTGCAATCAAGTCTCAGATCTTAGCTGATTTTGTCGCTGACTTTACTAATAACATTGTCCCTGAAGTGGAAAAAGAGTTACAAATCCTTAACAGTGCTAATCCGGGTCTATGGACCCTATTTACCGATGGTTCTTCCAATATAAAAGGTGTCGGCTTAGGCATAGTCTTAATATCACCCACGGGTGAAAAGACACGACATGCTATCAAATGTTATCCTATAACTAACAATGAAGCAGATTACAGAGCTGTCATTGCAGGACTAGAACTCGCACGAGAACTTTCAATTGAGCAAATTGTAATCAAAAGCGACTCCCAACTAGTAGTAAATCAGATGCAGGGGACTTACATCGCTCGAGAGACTCGGATGCAACAATATCTGGAAAAGGAACGAGAGCTCGTGAGACAATTCAAAACATGGATGCATTAGCTAACCTCGCAGCAGTCACAGAAGTAATAAACAAACAATGCAAGTGTCGTTCATATATTCCATTCAGCGATCGACCAGGAAAGAAATGAGGTAACTTTCAACAATTTAACCTGGGATTGGAGAAACGAAATATTAATTTTTTTTGCAGAATGGCACCGTACCTGAAGACAAGAAAATAGCTCAAGCACTTCGCCGCAAAGCTGCACGGTACTGCCTCATTCGCAACTCATTATATCGCAAGATGTTCGGAGGGCCCCTATCAAAATGCCTCGGACCTAACCAAACGGAGTTCGTGATGAAAGAAGTCCACGAAGGACACTGCGAAAATCACTCAGGGGCGAGATCCTTGGTAAAAACCCTAATCAGAGCTGGGTACTATTGGCCTAAGATGGAAGAAGAGGCCGAGAACTTCGTATCCAAATGCGACAGATGCCAAAGGTTTGCCAATAACATGCATCGACCAACGGAATTATTGCATCCAATAATATCCTCATGGCCCTTCATGAAATGGGGTATGGACATAGTGGGACCTCTTCCCACAACTAAAGGACATGTACGGTTTTTGCTCGTGCTAACTAACTATTTACAAAATGGGTAGAGGCAGAAGCGTTCAAACAAGTGCGAGAAAAGGAAGTTAAAAGCTTCTTATGGTGAAACATAATATGCCGCTTTGGGATACCAAAGGAGATCGTGTGTGATAATGGCCCACAATTCATAGGCTCGCAAATCACAGAATTCTTCGAAAGCTGGTAAATCAAACGGATCACTTCAACGCCATACCACCCCGTGGCTAATGGTCAATCTGTGTCAATGAATAAAGTCATCATCAACAATCTAAAGAAGCGGCTAGATAAAGCCAAATGAAACTGGCCTGATGAGTTACCAGCGGTACTATGGGCATACAAAATAACTTCAAAAACAGCCACGGGAGAAACTCCGTTCGGACTTGTCTATGGCTCAGAAGCCTTAATACCTGTGGAGATTGGCGAACCAAGCATAAGGTTTACAACAGCCACAGAGGAAGCAAGCGACGACGAATTGAGGACCAATCTGGACCTGCTCGAACCACGGAGAGAAGCAGCACTAATACAGATGGAAGCTCAAAAACAAATCATAGAGCGTTATTACAACCTAAAGCTCATCTCCGGTACTTCAAGATTGGGGACTTCATCCTCAAAAAAGTCTTTCAATCAATGAAAGAAGCAGGCGCAGAAAAGCTAAGTCCAAACTGGGAAGGACCCTACAAAGTCCGAGGCATAGCTGTGAAAGGGCGCCTACGAGCTGGAAGCTATGGACGGCAGAATCCTACCAACAAGTTGGAATGCCATCCACTTGAAAAAGTACTACTTCTAAGGAAAAGAAGTACCCCCGGTTAGGTATCACAAGTTCGATTTTATTTTGAACATTTAAAAATTTTACTAACCTTTTTAGATGATAGGCATAAAGATAACCCATCACCAGATGATGATAATAGACCTGCAAAGACGCGAGGAAGTAACTGAATCCCCGGTCTAGGGTTACACTTTCTGATGGACGTTTAAAGGGTTAAGCAGTCATCATCTAAAAACTATATACCTTCGAGTCCCGCATGTTTTTCCTTTTCAGGAAAAAGGACCACAAGGAAGGAATAGTCAAGTGCTAGAGATTTGATTCTTCAAATCTCAAACACTTGGGGGACTATATAGTATGGAAGGCTAAGACGAAGCAAAGAAGACTATCAAAAAGTGAAAACTCGAGCCTAAAGATCCATCTACCCAACAAGTCAATTGATACGAGCAGAATCGAAAGAGTCGAAGACTCAAATACAAAGCTGAAGACTCAAATATAAAGCCTGATCCAAAAAACCTTCGAACATGTTCAGGTTGAAAGGCAAAAAATTAGCTACGAGGAAGAAATGCACATCTTTGTACTTATTCAAAAGAAAACTGTTGTAACCAAAAACAATTATGGATAAACGATCATCATCATTGTACTCATTCAAAAACTGTTGTAACTAAAAATAGTTACGAAATCTTTGTACTCACATGTAAAACTGTTATCAAATAAAACAGTTACGGATGAAAAATCATTTCCTCTTGATCATTGAAAACTGTTACGAACGAAAAACAAATGTTCTCTTGTATTAACTCGAAAAAACTATTACATACGAAAAACAATTACGAAATACAAGTGTACTTCAAATCTGTTAAAAGAAAATAGTTGCAACATGAGTTTTAGACGATAATCGAACACATGTAAAATGTTGTGGAAGTTCAAACAAAAAACTTTCCTCTGAAACATTCTTAAACATGTGAAAAATTCCTATCACTCTATTGCATTATTACACCATTATGAAGTTGAGACGTCTTCTTCATTAATTGTCGATTAGAAAGGGGCCTCTTTCATAAATTTTTCCTACTACAAAAGGCACAAATTTTATATGATACCGTGCCTATTACGAAAAGGTACGAGAAATCTAATGCATTCTATATGCAAAACTCAAAGGTAAACTAAAACCTCAAAAAATAAAGCATGCAAAAGACTTAAAGAGTAGAACAGAGACTCAGTAACAAAGGCTAAAAGGGGGAATACCCTAGACTTTGGATTTATTCACAGAGCAACTGCTTAAATGGCAAGAAGAGTATTAAGGTATTCACAAGAGCTATAAGTTACGAAAATGATGAGAACATCAGTCAACATTCGAGGACGAATATTCCAAAGGGGGGAATGATGTTACTCCCCGTAATATTACGTCCTGTAGTATTAAGTTATGATAGTGTTGTACCCGACAGTATTCCATTACGGTGATATTACGCTCCGCAGTAATAAGTTACGACGATGTTGCACCCTACAATATTTTACGTTGAATTTGGCGTAAGGTAATTGGCACCAGTCCAAGGAAAATATTATTTGGGGATTATAAGAATTATGCTATTTCACAAGTGATTAGTAAATTCGTGAATGTGAGAGGGGGAGCAAGTCAAAGAAACGAATTTTCGTCCAAGTTTGGCATGTTGGGATAAAATACGGCCCGAGCTAAAATACTCGGTATTTATGGACTAGTGTCATACGAGGTACCACATAACCATGATAATAAGGTGTATAAGGTATGTGAAGAGTGAGTAGTATTTTAATTAATTTGAGATAATTTTTAATTATGCGGATAATTGATTAATTACCGGGTAACGGGACATTACCTAATTAATTAATAATTGGTGGTGGATTTATGGAAGTATTTGGATAAAGACTAATGCCAAAACGTGGCAGCCACTTAATTTATGATTGATACTCTTACAAGCCACTTGATAAGGCTTTGGCTTAGTCATCACATTGAAAAGGGTTTAGTCATTAGCTAAAAGGTAGTAACATAAGCAATGTGAATTGCTTCAATAAGTCCATCGAAATGCTTGAGACATTACTTCAACAATTCATCCAAGGACCTGAATAGTAGTAACGTGATATTCCTTCCATAAGCAATGTAATTGCTTTGATAAATCCATCAAAATGTTTGAAATATTGCTTCAACAATTCGTCCAGGCACTTCAACGCTAAGAACAGAACTGATTTCATTCATCAGTTTCAAAATGCAGAAACTTAATCCAATTTTTGGGTCCTAAATTCAATCTACGAAGGTTTCCAACAAAATATTATACGGAGTTTTTCCTACCCCAGGTATGTTAAGGCTATCCCTTCTTTCTTTTTGCATGGTCCAAATTATACTGAAGAAACGAGCAAATACACAGTTTATATAAATTACTCTATTCATAGAAATAGTAGGGGTGTCTATATTCTTGATTCCCCATGAGAATTATTATTATTTTCTGTTCATGGGTCTCAAAATAATACGCAGTTGGAAAAGTTTATCCGGAAGGAATATTGAGATTATTACGTACTTTTCATGCATTTCATACATGTGCATTGACCCATGACCAGATGGCATTATATACGCGTATATATGTAAATATATGTATATGGGATATGGGAAAAGGTTATGGCGTTATATACGCACCACCACCTGATCAGCTGGTATATGATGATGATGTT
>ML423854.1:74901-123088 GCA_005239525.1 Nicotiana knightiana
CAGTTAACGTATCAAGCAAGTTGTCAGAATACCGCACTGTCACTTGGTGTTGTTTAAACTACTACAACTGAGTGAAAATATTAAAACTAAAGATTAACTACAATAAGGTGTAAACAATTGTAATAAAGGTCTAAGGTTATGGTTTCCCCCGTCGGTGAACTTCCTTCTCGGATACTTCTTATAGTTTGATTAGTTGTCTCTATCAATCATGAACACTCTATCTACCATAAATCTCTCTCAAGTAATTATGATAATTTACTAGACGCACTCTCTCAAGTTACGCTAGCTAGATTGCATTACAGTTCACTTTAGATTGCACCCGAGGTATCGTTATCTCTAATCCAACCTCTAAACCCTCGGTTATGACTTTCGTCTATACTCCGGGAGTGATGTTGTTCAAACAACTACCTAAATATGCACTCTCTCTCAAGTAGATACATAATAAATAGGAACAACTAATTGATGGCCATTCAATTAACTACAACAAGAACGTAGTTGAACAAATAGAGATTAATCAACCAATCAGAACTATATTAATAACACAATAAGTTCATTCCCCAATGGGTTCCACCAAAATCCTAGATTAAAGAAATTAGCTAAACATGTTCATAAGAATCAAATCCAAAATAACTTGCATAATTAAACTACAAAGTAATGAATAAAAGTTGTACAAATCGATGTCTTACTTCTCTTCAATGGCTTCCTCCTTCGAATCCCCCTCCAAGTTGTGTTTTGGGGTCTATTTATATGTTTAGGACAAACCCTAAACGTGTAGGAGACTTCTATTCCAACCGGGAAACACTTAAACTCTTTAAAACTCGGAATTGACCGGACCTCGGGAACCCATTGGGCTCAAACGCCCTCTTAAAGCCAGGGCAGGCCTGGCGTTAGGGCCCAAACGCCCCCCTAACGCCAGGGTCAGCCTGGCTTTAGGGGAAAAACGCCCCTCTAACGCCAGGGACAGCCTCTCTTTAGGGGCCAAACACCCGGCTAACGCGCGGGTGTTTCCTTTTCGACTCTTAAGCGTATTTTTGATGTATTTGCATCCATTTAGCTCAGTTTCCATCTCCAATGCACCTACACATGAAATAAACTCCATTATGCACATACAAAGTGTATTTTTATCATTAACGCACATAAAATGTAAGGTATATAACATGTTAAACCATGAATTCTAGCCACGCATCATGTACCACAGAGTTTATATTTCTTGCTGCCTGCTGATCGCTCTAATTTGCTGAATTCTCCATTCAGAGGGGTATTTAATTACTTGATGCAACGTGGAGGGTATTGTTTCCATGTCGTGGATCCATGGAGTTTCCACGATCACGTTATAAGCCATGTCAATATCGATGACTTGGAACCTAGTACTTTTGATCACCCTCTCAGCATAAGTGCTAAGCTCAATTTATCCTTTTGTTATAACCGTAGAGTTATCAAACCCTGATATGGCTCGTGCCCTTGGGATTACTTGATTCCCCAATAGCATTTCTTCCACGACTCTTAGCAAAATAATATTGATTGAACTTCCTGGATCAATCAAAACTCGTTTTACATTAGTGTCATGAATAAGTAAAGATATTACCATAGCATCGTTGCGAGGAAGCATTAATTCACTGATATCTGCATCATCAAAGGTTATATCATCCTCTTCCATATTTTCACGAGCTCTTTTTCCATGTGTAATTGTGAACTTTGTGGTTGTTTTGTAGACCACTCTGATTACTTCTTCACCTCCGTGTATCACGTTGACGGTTCGTTTTGGAGAAGGAGGTTTTGGGGCCTCCTGCCTGTTCCTCATATATGCCTGTTTACCTTTATCACTAAACAATTATGTTAAATAGCCCTGTTTCAATAATTTTTCTACTCCACCTTGTAAAAATCTGCAATCCGTAGTTTTGTGCCCATGATCGTTATGGAATTCACACCAATGATCCGGGTTCCTTCTATTTGTATTTGACCGCATCTCTTTGGGCCATTTAACCTTATCTCCCATGTTCATCAATATTGAGACAAGTTCAGTAGTACTCACATTAAAAGTATGATCCCCAATTTGAGTATTACTTCTAAGTCGTTCATCTCGATCTTTCCTGGATCTAGACGGGGATGAGACTACGTCTCTTCCTTGTGGTCTATAGTCCGACCTAGTGTTTTCGAACATGGGATGAATATCGCGTCCTGATGGCCCTAAGCAAGGATTGTACCTATTTTTACCTGATATTCTATCTGATTCAGGACGTCTGGATCTGGAATGATCTTCATCTCTCAAACGAGCAATGATATCTTCTTCTATTCTGAGTTTAGTAATATACCTGTTATATACATCGTTCCATGTTGTAGCGGGGAATTATCTTAGACTTTCCTTAAGTCATCTCGTGGATTCTAAGCTTTTATTGTTTAGGTTGCTCGCAAATGCCGTAGCTGCCCAATTATCAGGCACCCTGGGTAACTGCATTCTTTCTCGTTGAAACTTGTCTACAAACTCACGGAGTTGTTCCGTGTCTCCTTGTTTTATTTTGAATATGTCCTCTATTCTTTTCTCAACTTTTTTGCACCAGAGTGTGCTTTTATAAACGAATCTGCAAGCTCAGCAAAAGAGTCAATAGAATTTTCAGGGAGAAGAGAATACCAGGTTAGGGCCCCTTTGGTAAGTGTTTCCCCAAATTTTTTGACAAGGACTGATTCAATCTCTTGTTTTGTTAAGTCGTTGCCTTTTACTCCAGTAGTGAAAGCAGTCACATGATCACGTGGGTCAGTTGTTCCATCATATTTGGGAACGTCAGGCATTTTAAACTTCTTGGGTATAGGCAAGGGTGCCGCACTTGGCTTCCAAGGTTGTTGAGAATGCCTATCAACATCAATGCCTTTGATGATAGGTGGTACTCCAGGAATTTGTTCGATGCGATTGTTCTGCTCCTTCATCTGTTTCTGCATGGTTAGCAGTAAATTTTATAATTTTGAGTTATTAGATATACCTGGTCTCATTTTGAGAGATTCATTAGGATTATCTCCTCTTCCTAGGTTTGCCAACCCAGATTCAGGATTTTCCATGGTGATGGTATTATTGGGGGGTGGCGTCGACGGTGTAGGTAACGTTGCCGGTAATCCTCTCGCAAATTCTTGCAAAGCATGGCTCACATACTCTGCAATCATTTGCTTTACACGATCTTGTTCCATAGTTTGATCAGTGTTCCCTTGAACCACGTGGGGTTCCTGAAGGGCGATAGAACTAGGGTTCCATTCGTTTGCTGGTTGTTGTCGTTAGAGTTCGACATAGTTCAAAGGATATCACTTGAAGCAAACAAAGATTATCAGATTTCCGGTAACAGAACCAATTTGTTTGACCAAAGAATTAGATCTTTTGTTTAAAGCTATTTCTAGGATGAACACGGGTTAGTGATAATCAAGGAAATGTAGAAAAATGAATAATAGGCAATATTGCACAAATATAGAAAAGCGAAGTAAATTGTATTCGAGAATCAGATGCCTTTCCAAGCTGTATTCCTCACCCTTATTTCGGAGATTCCTTGATATAACGTACAACTCTTTCTATGGTTGCTTATTAATGACTAATTATGACATTAATGAGGCGTTACAAAGGATAACGATAATTGGGGTACGGTTACATAACGTTCGAGTAACCAATTGTAGGTCTTTGAATTTGCCTGTAGCTTTGTCTAGATTCATTCTGACCGTGCCTCTCCCCTGTTTTGATCAGGTTGAGTTTCCCGTGGCTGATAAGCTCGAGGGTTTACTGAATCGTACCTCTTTGTTCCGTACCTCTTCAAAGAATCACATCCAGCTGTCGCATTTTCCTATGTCCATGTGACTGGCTGAGTTGTCAAAATCTGGCTTACCTGTGAAACTCTTTTTTACCAATACAAACTCACCTATGCCTTGAGCAAAATTCTGAATCTTCCAAAACTAACCTTGGCCCGACAACGCCAACTTTTGCACACATTTATCAAATCACATGCACAATTACCATTCTACTTCTTTCCCTTAACTGTAATAACTTGCTAACACGCCAACAATTTGCAACCCTATGATAACGCAATCCTGCAACCCAACTGCAGATGGTGGGACTCCCCCACTTAGCGGCTGCTCGACTCCCGCTTCTTACACCTGGCCTCCTAGAAATGGAACCACCGCCTAGCCTCAATTGAATATCATTCCCTACCAAGCGCATTCTTCAATACTCCTTCACTATACTCTGGCCCCATGCACCCGAAGAAACCATGGCACCGACAAACTTAACATATTCCATTCGATCAAAGACGACGATGACCGCCACAGGTGAATACTCCACCTTGCTTGAAACACCAAGTCTTACTACTTTATCAACCCCAACCGGACCATTCATAACCCAAATGCCTTTCCTCTGCCGGAACTAAAATACCGAAATCTCGAAATCACACTCTGAGAAGACCTCCATTCAAACCATTCATTTCCCCCAACATACGGGCAATCATTCTATCATCATATCAGCATCGCGCAATAACCAATCGCAAGCATCATCATTACCTGAGTATATCCTTAAGGCTCCCAGAACCACAGCTACTAAGCTGAAACAATATATCATTCTTTTTGCAGGGCCATAACAACAGCCCCAACCAAATACACATGGAAACATCTCGAATTACATCCGTAGCACCATTTCAATTCCTCAAATTCCCGATTCCTAGAAAACGCTTCGCGACACGTAAGATTGAGTAGGAATGAACATAAGCATAAGCCTCAAAGGAATCGAATCGCACAATGAGGAATCAAGAAGGGAAGTACTCCTAACAGCCCTGTAGCCTCTCGAAGATAAGTACAGACGTCTTCGTACTGATCCGCAAAACTCTACTAGACTCGCTCATGACTCGTGAGACCTAAGGGAACCTAGAGCTCTGATACCATGTTGTCACGACCCAAAATCAATAAGGTCATGATAGCGCCGGACATCATTGCCAGGCAAGCCAATCATTAATTAATTGAAACAATTTCCTATTTTTAACATTTATGAAAATCATTTCCTTTATATCACGACCCAAATCCCAATTTAGGTCGCGATGGCGCCCAACTGCAATGTCAGGCAAGCCAACTTTAATTTACTAGTGACCCCTTTTTAATTTATAAACAATTCACCATACTTAAGAGGTTGTTCTTTCAAAAACATAAATTTGAAGTAAATTAGTGACTTAAATGACCAAAGTGAGAAATAAATATAGTAATCACCACCAATAATTACAACCCAAAAGAATAGAATATCCACTACGTGGGCATGCCAGGAACTGGCGTCACAGGTCTACGGGCATCTAATAGAAACGAGTATCCAAAAGAAAGTACAAGTTTGCCCTACTGTCTGAAGAAAAGTAATACAGACATAGCAAAAGAAAAGAGGAACTCCAAGGTGCTTCCAGAGAGATACGTCAAGGAAAGAAGATCACCGCGAAGCCCACGTCAAATACACGTCAGGGACGAGCTCCGGATGAATACCCAGATGCACCTGCCTCAAAGCCTGTACAATTAATTAAAGAAGTGTAGCATGAGTACATAAGCAGATATGTACCCAGTGAGTATCCCACCTAATCTCGAAGAAATAGTGACGAGAGGTAGACGTGATACTTACTAGGGTCAACATTTTTAAATAACACAATTTAATAGGAACTAGGCAGGCATAATAGTCGTAGAAATCACAAAGATATAAATTATCAAGCATAGTTGCAATTACCTTTGCATGTTAAATTCCACTAGCATATAATGTACTAAATTCCCTTTTCACATGAAAACAATTTATACAAATACAACAAATTCCTAGTATATCATATAGCACATAATAGGTCGGAAGCGTATGGCTGAAACGTCGCGAAAATAAATGTGCACTGCCAAGGGTCGAATGGCTCGAACCACAGATGCATCTATTACCCCGCTCGTGAATCAAACATGCGACGCGGTTGGCATAATAGTAGGGCTATTCCGCTCACGAATCATATGTGTGACGCGGTTGCCGCATACATACATAAAATTTTCAATTTTAAGGAGTTAATAGAGATTATACTTTAAGGAAAGAACTTAATAAATATAATATGGAACACAACTTTCTAATATTCTCATGCCAATTCAAGGATAATAAGAAACTCAAAATACGTTTAGGAATACATGTAAGGCACATATAAGCATGCTTGTGAGTCCTAGAACTACCCAACATAACATAGTAGTAGCTACGCACGAACTCTCGTCACTTCGTGCGTGCGTAGCCCCCGCAAATAAGGACATGCAATTATTTATAATCACCTATGAGGGCAATTCCCTATTACAAGGTTAGAAAGGAGACCCACCTTGTGTCGAACCTACTCTCCGGGTCAAGAACGCGCCCGAAAACTCCAAACTCGTAACCCAAGGACTCGAAACTAGCCAAATGTTATACAAATATATCAATTTATATTCAAAAGTATGAAATTCTCCTATTTACTTAGTTATTTCACCTTACTTTGAAAAATCCTAAACTATACCCCCGGGCCCACATGATCGGATTCCGAAAATTTTCGAAGGAAACACTTACCCATAGCCTAAGGATCATTAATATATAATTTTTGTATGATTACATGGCAAATTTTGTTGTAATTTTCCAAATTTTCATAAAAACTAGATTTTCACTCTAACCCATGATTTCCACTAATTAGGAGGTTAATCTACCTAGGTTTTCATGTGTTAAACTAATATTGCAGTAGAAATCACTTACTTTTCAGTAGCTAGGTGGATTGGCCCTTTCCCAAGCTCCCTAAGTCGACAATGGTGGAAGAAAAATGGATAAAATGAGCCTTTCCCGTGTTTAAAAGAACACACTACCTGACAGTGGTTTCACACCTGCGGTCTCGCACCTGCGAGCAAAGGCTCGCACCTGCGGAAATGGACGAGGAAGCCTGGGCCCACACCTGCGGAGAGGAGACCGCACCCGCGGCTCCGCTTCTGCGGAACTTTGTCCGCACCTGTGAGAAATGGGCTGCCCGCTGGGGGTCGCACCTGCGAGGCTGGGAGCACAAGAGTGGTCCCGCACCTGCGACTGGGCAACCGCACCTGAGGTCACACCAGAACAGGTGCACCAGCATCTATTTTAGTTGGTTTTTGGCCTCGTGTGGTGTCCGGGAGGCACCTGAGCCCACCCGAGCCCCCGTCCAAATATACCAACCAGTCCCAAATCATAATACGGACTCGCTAGAGCCTTCGGAACACTCAAAACAAGGCTAAAACTCATAATCACATCCCAAACCCCCTAGACTCATAGCTTAAGAACTTCAAGTTCTTGAATTTTCTAACAATGCACCGAACCGACCTATACTACTCGGAATGACACCAAATTTTGCAAGCCAGTCATAAATGACATAACGGAACTATTCCCAGTCTCGGAATTTCGTTCGGACCTCGATAACACAAAAACATGTTCCAAGCCAAATTTCAAACTTAAGGAAACTCTAATTTCGATATTGGGCGTCGAAACGCCCCGGGTCATCCAAAACTTATTCTGAACATACGCCCAAGCCCGAAATCATCATACAAAGCTACCAAAATCGTCGAAACTCGATTCCAAGGTTGTTTACTCAAAATGTTGACCGACATCAAACTTTGGCCTTAAAGGCCAACCTTAAGGAACCAAGTGTTCCTATACCACTCTAAACGCTTCCAAATCCTGAATCACCCGTCCCCGCAAGTCATAAATCATAATAATCCTCTACGAGAAGTCTCATTTAGGGGAAAGGGGTCTTGATATGCAAAACGACCGGTCTGGTCGTTACACTTTCACTTTATTACATATTAACTAAACAAAATCTATCTAGTAAAACAATGGTTCGAATATTACACTTTAGCAAATATATCCCAACACATCCTAGAACCCGGTGTCACAAGTACATGAGCAATTTCTAAGAATTTATACAATCATCACAAAGCCTGTCCGAAATACAAATTGGACAAAGAAGTTTAAAAATGAAAGTAAATACAGTACGAGGGAGACTCTGTCAGTTGCGGATCGCCTCCGGATGATGCAGCTCGCCTAAGTCTCCGAATCCTCCACATTGCTATGAAAGTACATGTGCAATAAAATGCACAGCAAGTGTAGCATGAGTACAAAAACAACATGTACTCAGTAAGTCGCCCGCCTAACGTCAGAGAGGTAGTGACGAGGGGTCAAATTAGACACTTCCTAAAGGTCAATTTAGAATATTTAAGTGAGACACTAAGCATGATTATCATTGGCAATTTATTAAAATCAGGAATAAATATTTTCAACTCTGTTTACGTTTAACACTTTATACCTTCGTCATATTAATAACAATTAATCAACATGTGTGATTTAATCAAATAACAATAAATCGACGGGAAGGAACAACTTCTTCCAAAAATATTTAATAACTTTAAATCCTTGTCATTTCAGTTGACAACTTAAAATTTCAGGCCAGTAATCAGGCACAAATCATAGCAACTATGCGGTAAGTATCACGCGCAAGCAATGCCGAGGGTCGAATGGCGCAGACCAACCAATAATATAAAATGTGCACTGCCGAGGGTCGAACGACCTGAACCATAGATGCATCTATCTGTCCCGCTCGCGAATCGATCATGCGACATGGTTATACATAAAATAATAAGGCAAGCCTACTCGCGAATCATACCTGTGACTCAGGTGCTCATATGAATACACATAAATACAGTGTCATCCTGCTCGCGAATCATACATGCGACTCAGGACAATAAGTCCCCATTTTATCAAGAAAGCAGTTTTTTCTCAGGAAAGTGGTAAAATTCTTTTTAAAGGGACATGAAATATAGCTCTTAAATCTTTGTTTTGAAACTCATTTGCCAAGTTTAATGATAATTCCATAATATAACCCTATCAGGTACACAATTACTCACGAAGGAATCAATCCCCTTTCTAGATGATTAACAAAATGAACTGTAGTATTCTTTTAGATATTCATTTATGATTTCGATTATATTAGCAGTTTTGTATTACAGACAGGATTATAGGTACAACATGTAAGGCATGCTAGTGGGTCCTAGACTACCCAGACATGGCATAGTAGTAGCTATGCATGGACTCCCGTCACCTCGTGCGTACGTAGCCCCCACAGATAATAGCATATAATTAATTAATTCACCTAGGGGACAATTCCCCCTCACAAGGTTAGAAAGGAGACTTACCTCGCTCCGAAATTCCATAACCGGCTTCCAAGCCCTTCCGACGACTCCAACGGACGCACAAAGCCCCAAAACTATCCAAACAACGACAAACCAATGAAAATATACTCTAATATTTGCAATAATTCCAAATTATATAATTTCCCAACCCTGCTTAATAAAATGACCAAAACGCCCTCGGGCCCACGTGCCCGGAATCCGAAATTTCTTGAAGATAAATTCTACCCGTAGATTTACTAGTTCAATTATATGATTTACTCTAAATTCCATGCTCAAATTCGTGACTAAAAATCCAAATTACCATTTCTATGTCTTTCCTCAAAATCCCAATTCTCCTACTAATTTCCATGTCTAATCCATGCATATAATATTGTATTTAACTTAGAAACATGAAGGAGTTACTTACCTTGAAAATGCATGAAGAAATCCTCTCTTTGAAGCCTCCCAAGATCGTCCAAACCTAGAGAAAAAATGAAGAAATGGCCACAAATTCTCGGTTTTAAAACATTCTGCCCAGGCCATTTTCCGCACCTGCGGTTCAACATTCGCATTCCGCAGGTGCGACCAAACCTCCGCACCTGCGGCTTTCCTCAACTCAAGCCAACCGCGCACCTGCGCCCCATAACCCGTATCTACGACCTCGCAGGTTCGGAAATACCATCGCACTTGCGCTCCCAGCCAGACCATCAATCCTTCGCACCTGCGGTGCCATAGCCGCACCTGCGGCCAAATCCTCGCAGGTGCGGTCACACCAGATGACAACAATTCCAGCCTTCTCCAAATTCTCAACTTGATTCGTTAACCATCCGGAGTCCACCCGAGGCCCCCGGGACCCCGTCCGATTATACCAACCTGTTCCAAAACATAATGCGGACTTGCTCGAGGCCTCAAATCACATCAAACAACATTGAAACCACGAATCGCACCCAAATCCCAACTTTATGAACTCGAAATTCCAAACTTTCACATCTGATGCCGAAACCTATCAAATCACGTCCGATTGACCCCAAATTTTGCACACAAGTCATATTCAACATTACGGACCTGCTCCAACTTCCGGAATCGCATTCTGACCTCGATATCAAAACTTCCACTTCCGGTTGGATTTCTCAAAAACCTTCAAATTTCTATCTTTAGCCAAATGACTTCAAAATGATCCACGGACATCCAACTTCACTTCCGATCACGCTCCCAACTCCAAAATCACCATACGAAGCTATTCCCAAAATCGGAATCCCAAATGGACATCAACAACACTGAAATGCGCTACAAGCCAAACTTAGGAAATTTTCTTCAAAATACTAACTTCCACAATATACACCGAAACGCTCCCGGATTATCCAAAACCCGATCCGGACATACGCCCAAGTCCAAAATCATCATACAAACCTACAGGAACCTTCAAATCCTGATTCGAAAGCCGTTTACTCAAAATTCTAATCTTAGTTGATTCTTCCAACTTAAGGCTTCTGAAATGAGAATTTTCTTTCCATATGAACTCTAAACTTTCCGAAATTTAATTCCGACCACACCTACAAGTCATAATACCTGAAATGGAGTTTCTCACGACTTCAAACTGCTGAACGACACGCTAGAGCTCAAAACAACCGGTCGGATCGTTACACTAAGGAAACCAGCTTTATGTGTTGTTATATCTTCCTCACAAGAAGGAATCTCCACTTGTACTGCCTCCCCCTAGAGGAAATCAGCCTTCACCTTCCCAGTATCAGTTACCAGGCCAATGCATCAGGACATGGGTTCAAACCGCCCCGGTTTTGAAGACGGCTTATCAACCTTGAAATCGAAGGACGTTTCACAGGGTCCGGGGATGCACTCCTCAATACGAGGAGTTACTATTTCCTTGCTCTTAGACGAGCGTGAAGATGAAGAAGCTTTATCATCTTGGGCAACGGTTTCTGAGGTCTTCGCCATTTTTCGCTGAAAGGTTTCAGAAGAAAAGAGAAAAATTGGTTGGGAGATGAACACAAGAAAGAAGTAAGATGGGCCTTTTGAAGGTCTGAAGATATGGTGAAAAATAAGGGGTGAAGGATGGATTATTTATAGGGGCCAGATGTTTGAGTTGGGGAAAGCCAAAAGACAGCCAACCGCCATAATCAATTCGAAGTTTTACCAAAGCCGTGCGAATGTGACTTTTTGAACATCCCTTTTGTCACATCAATCTCTTACATGACATAACTGACGTAATAATGGAGGCATTGAATAATTGAAGAATTCAAATCGTTCCTTGTTATTTCATTCCAAGAAACACGGGGACTATTTGTATATAGTCAAAATCGGGGAAGACCAATTTTAAGGCTTCTACGGCGTCCCAAGGCTGGTCTCCATGGGATCAGAGCAGAATCTGAAGGTCGACTGAGGTGCATCCCTCGAGAAAGTATATCGAAGGCTCATCCCAGCATACCTCGAGGCGGGGTAAAAATCGAAGACCGTCATGGAAAGGCGGAAAATTCCCAAGGGCACATGGTTAGAGCTGACAAGGTCTGCAAGAATAGTACAAGTCCGTACTGAGCCATTATACATCTGTACCAATAGCATTTCCTTGTCATAATTATACATGTACCATGTTGGGATTCGCCCCTCCTATATAAAGGGGATCCTTTTCATTTTGTAACACACATGAATATTCAGTATCAGATAACATTCCCTGTTTTTCTTATCTAAGTGTACTCAATAATTGTTACACTGATTGATTCCCTTCATTTATTGTGTTCATTAATTTTTCTTCATTTATTGCTCATTATTCACCATTAAAGGCTATCCCGAGGCCCCAGTTCTGTTGTTTCTTCATCGATTGCCTACTAACAACTGCCCTAGCTCGACCTTGAGGCCCTTGTTCAAGCGAGCTCGAGGCCCTCTAGCCATGTGATAATCTCGGTTTGCATACTTTATTTACTTACTTTCTCTTAGCATCATTCGTCTAACAACTACTATTGGAATAAATCACATATTTTTAGAACCACAAAATCAAATATAATTATCAATACCATTTTCAAGGTAAACACATTTAGATATAATGTGTTCAAACAACTAAGAAAATATTTTTCTATGATTAATATCTGAATTGAGTGCAGTTAGTATAAGTTTGAAAGCATAGCATAATTTTTTGAAACTGCGTTCCAATTTAGAAAATAGAATGATAAGAATTATATGAATTTGAGATGAGATTGTTTTTATTTTGGAAAATATTACGGAAATAAATAAAATGACAGTAAACATATTACTACATACATATAATATGCTCAAACAATTAAGAAATTATTTTTCTAATATTAAAAATATCTATATCATATTAAAAGGAGGGTAGTGAAGCATGTGGTTAAGCCAAGTCACAAGCTTAAAAGAAGCCACTTGGCAATTTCAAGACAACAATAAAAATTTGAATTATAAATGGAAACATAATTAATAAAAGTAGTTTATGAATCTTATACTCAATCTAGATAGATCTTAGACAAATCTAATCTATATATCTACATTTAAATTTATATTTATAAGTATATTTGGATCTATATCTATATTAATATCTATATTGATCCACCCATAGACTTTTTTCTACATTAGCTAGAAATATGGAGGTAAAAAATTTATTAAACAATTATAAAATACAAAAATAAAAAATATAGAAAGCCGTAGATTGAGATAACCTATGACTATTTATACTTTGGATTAAGTTAAAATATAAAATAAAATTAAAATTTACTTAAGACATTAAAGACTTATTGAGCTTAAAAATTAAATAAATTCAAGCGGCAAAATAAGATCTTACATAAAGTGTACAAATTATTTATAAGGTAAGAAAAATATTAAATAATTAGTAAAAAATATATTAATAACAAGAATAATAAATTCATATTAATATTGATAAATCGGAAAAATAAATATTTTATACGTAAATATTACTACAACATTCAGATATAATGTGTTCAGACAATTAAGAAAATATTTTTTTGTGATTAATATTTGAATTGTGTGCAGTTTGTTAAAGTTTGAAAGCATAAAATAATTGTTTGAAGATGCAGTTAAATTTAGAAAATAGAATAATAAAATTATTTGAATTTGAGAAAGTTTTATAATTTATATTATATATATATATATATATATATATATATATATATATTAGAACGAGTGTGGTAAAAATATATATTAAATTCAAATAAGCTAATAAAAATCCAGATGACAATATTAGTTATTGAATAATATAATATAAAAATTAAATAATAAATAGAGAAACAAAATAAAATCTCAGAATTTTTATCATAGAGAAAAGGGCAAAACTTATTTAAATTTGAGATGAGAAATTTATTTTATGTTATGTTAAGAAAAGTTATAATATGGATAACTCTACGTAACTCAAGTCTAATAGATAAAATCAAAAAGTGAAAATATTTAATAATATAATAAATTAGAGATAATGTGAGGATATTTATAGTTATAAGTTTAGAAAATAAAATAAATTAAATATACAATTCTTAAAATATTATTAAAAGTTAAATAATATAAAATTTTTGAAATATTTATTTTTAAAAATATTTATTTTATGATTAGAAAATTATATATTTTCTATATTATATTAAATAATATTAGTTATAATGATATTAAAAAAAGTTACAAGTTAAGGAAAAGCCACATAAAACATAATAAGACTATATATTAGATAAAAAAAATAGCAAAATTATGTTAAAATTATTAAAAATTTACTATTAGAAATGAAAGGGAAAGACTATTTGAGTTTGAAATTAGAAAGTTGTTAAAACTATCAGTAGAATGCTCAAAATATGGATAATATCACAAAATTGAAGTCTTACTTATGAAAAAAAAATTAAAATACAACATAAATTTATAATAGAGGTAATTTTATTAATGAAAAATAAAAATTAACTTTGTTTCATAAAACTAAAAAGAAATAAAATTAACGTAAGAAATAAAATGACAGTGAAAATATTATTACAACATTTAGATATAATGTGTTCAAGCAATTAAGAAAATATTTTTCTATGATTAATATCTGAATTGAGCACAATTAGTTTAAGTTTGAAAACATAGCATAATTTTTTTTAAAATGCGGTCCAATTTAGAAAATAGAATGATAAGAATTATTTGATTTTGAGATGATATTTTTTATTTCAGATTTTTTTAACTTTTGAAAATATTGCGTAAAGAAATGAAATGACAGTAAAATAATTACTTCATACATATAATATGTTCAAACAAATAAGAAATTATTTTTCTATGATTAAACTATGTTGTCACGACCCAAAATCCGGAAGGTCGTGATGGCGCCGGACATCATTGTCAGGCAAGCCGATCATTTAAATAGATAAGTTAAATTTCTTGTTTTAGCATTTTTGAAATCGTTATCTTTCACTTTATTATATAATAACTTAATAAAATCCGCTACGTAAATACGATATTTTAATATTCCATTTTTATAAATTACACCCCAAACACACCCCAGAACCCGGTGTCATAAGTGCATGAGCAAATTCTAAGAATTTCACAAATACTACAAAGCTTGTCCGAAATACAAATTGGACGAGGAATTTAAAATGAAAATAAATACAATATGAGGGAGACTCTGTCAGCTGCGGAGCGCCTACGGATTATGCAATTCGCCTAGGTCTCCAAACCAACCACATCGCTATGCAAGTACCTGTGCAATAAAAATGCACAACAAGTGTAGCATGAGTACGAAAACAACGTGTATTTAAAACCTTTCTGGAGGTTTACTTGCCAATTTCGACAGGGTTACAAACTCTATAGATTTACCTGAAACACAATTATCCAAGGAAGAATCAATTCTCCTTCTAGGCGATTAAGAAAAGTAACTCTATCATTCTAAGAGATTTAGATACTAACTGAAAGCATCACATGATATTTTATTGACAAGGTCACAAGTACAACAAGTAAAGCATGCTAGGGGGTCCTAGACTACCCGGACATGGCATAATAGTAGCTACGCATGGACTCCCGTCACCTCGTGCGTACGTAGCCCCCTCAAATAATAGCATGTACTTAATTAGTTCACCCCGGGGGATAATTCCCCCTCACAAAGTTAGAAAGGAGACTTACCTCACTCTGAAATTCCATAACCGGCCTCCAAGCCCTTCCGATGACTCAAATCGTTGCACAACGCTCCGAACTATCCAAACAATGACAAACCAATGAAAATATACTCTAATATTTGCAACAATTCCAAATTATATAATTTCCCAACTCCGCTCAGTGAAATGACCAAAATGCCCTCGGGCCCACGTGCCCGGAATCCGAAATTTCTCGGAGATAAATCCTACCCATAGCTTTACTAGTTCAAATATACCATTTACCCTAAATTCCATGCTCAAATTCATGGCTAAAATTCCAAATTACCATTTTCTAGGTTTTCTTCAAAATTTCCCAATATTTCCACAATCTTTCATGTTTAATCTATGCATATAACTTGTATTAATCTTAAAAACATGAAGGAATTACTTACCTAGTGATGCTTGACGAAAACCCAATCTTGAAGCTCCTCAAAGTCAACCAAACCAAAGAAGAAATGAGAAGAAATGGCCAAAACCCGTTTAAAACATAACACTGCCCCTCTATGCGATCGCATAGGCCAAACCACGCTGCCCCCAAACTCTGCCTTATGCTATCACACTCTACACCACGCGATCACATAGGCCATTCCCAGCTCCCTCCAAAATTCCTTCTCCGCGATCACAGCTCCTCCCCTGCGTTCGCATAGGCCAAAACAAAACCCCCCACATTTCCTCTACTATGCGATATCATACCCTCTCACGTGATCGCATAGAGTAAAAACCTACTGCACTCACACCAGAAAATCAGCAATCCTCACAAGGCAAAAATCGACCCGTTGAGCATCCGAAACACAACTGAGGCCCCCGGGACCTCAACCAAAACTACCAACCAGTCCCAATACCTCATTCAAACTTATTCGAGCCTTGAAATCACCTCAAACAACATTGAAATCACGAATCGCAACTCGATTCAAGCTTAATGAACTTAAAACTTTCAAACTTTCACATTCGATGTTGAAACCTATCAAATCACGTCTGATTGACCTCAAATTTTGCACACAAGTAATATTCGACATTACAGACATATTCCAACTTACAGAATCACATTCCGAACTTGATATAAAAATTTCCACTTCCGGTCGGATTTCTCAAAAATTTTCAAATTTCTATATTTAGCCAAACGACTTCAAAATGACCTACGGGCATCCGAATTCACTTCCGATCACGCTCCCAACTCCAGAATCACCATACGAGGAATCCCAAACGGACATTACTAACTCTGAAATGCCTTACAACCCAAATTTATGAAATTCTTCTAAAATTCTATCTTCCATAATATACCCGAAACTCTCCTAGGTTATCCAAAACCCAAATCCGGACATACACCCAAGTCTGAAATCATCATACGAACCTGCAGGAACCTTCAAACCCTAATTCTGAGGCCGTTTACTTAAAATTCCAATCTTAGTTGACTCTTCCAACTTAAGGCTTCTGAATTGAGAATTTTCTTTCCAAATTAACTCTAAACTTCCCGAAATTCAATTCCGACCATGCCTACAAGTTATAATACCTGAAATGAAGCTGCTCATAGCCTCAAACTGCTGAACGACACGCCAGAGCTCAAAACGACCGATCGGATCGTTACATATGTTTCCGAAGAGGGAGGAATAATTGGCTACTTTCTGGAGTATGGTTGTCACGACCCAAAAATATATTAAGGTCGTGATGGCGCCGGACACGATCGTCAGACAAGACAATCATTAACTAGTTGAAATAAATTCCTGTTTTAATATTTTTGAAATTAACTTATTACGTAATAACTAAACAAAAATCCATTAAGCAAATACGATGGTTTAAATATTCCATTTTAGCAAATATATCCAAAACACATCCCAGAACCCGGTGTCACAAGTGCATGAGCAATTTCTAAGAATTTATACAATCATTACAAAGCTTGTCCGAGATACAAATTGGACAATGAAATTTAAAACAAAATGAATACAATACGAGGGGGACTCTGTCAGCTGTGGACGCCTCCGGATGATGCAGCTCGCCTAAGTCTCCAAACTAGCCACATCACTGTGAAAGTACCTGCGAAATAAAAATGCACAACAAGTCTAGCATGAGTACAAAAATAACGTGTACTCAGTAAGTATCCCACCTAACCTCAGAGAGCTAGTGACGAGAGGTCGATTTGACACTTGCTAGAGGTAAATTTAGTATAATCAAGTGAGACACTAAGTCTAACAACCCGACCGGTCGTTTTGAGCTCTAGTATGTCGTTCAGCGGTTTGAAGTCGTGAGCAGCTCCATTTCAGGTATTATGACTCATGGGCGTGGTCGGAATTGAATTTCGGGAAGTTTAAAGTTAAGTTGGAAAGAAAATTCTCAATTCGGAAGCCTTAAGTTGGAAGAATTAACTAAGATTGGAATTTTGAGTAAACGATCTCTGAATCAAGATTTGAAGGTTCCTGCAGGTTCATATAATAATTTCGGACTTGGGCGTATGTCTGGATCGGGTTTTGGATAACACGGGAGCGTTTCGGCGTATATTATGGAAGATAGCATTGTAGAAGAATTTCATAAATTTGGGCTTTAAGGAATTTCAGTGCTATTGATGTCCGTTTAGGATTCCGAGCCTGGGAATAACTCCGTATGGTGATTCTGGAGTTGGGAGCGCGATCTGAAGTGGATTTGGATGTCTGTAGGTCATTTGAAGTCATTTGGCTAAAGATAGAAATTTGAAGGTTTTTGAGAAATCTAACTGGAAGTTGAAATTTTGATATCGAGGTCGGAATGTGATTTCGGAAGTTGGAGCAGGTCCGTAATGTCAAATATGTCTTGTGTGCAAAATTTGAGGTCAATCAGACGTGATTTGATAGGTTTCGGCATCAAATGTGGAGGTTTGAAATTTCAAAGTTCATAAAGTTTGAGTTTGAGTGTGATTCGTGATTTCAGCGTTGTTTGATTTGATTTGAGCCTCGAGAAAGTCCGTGTAAGTTTATGGGACTGAGTCGTGTGATTGGACGGGATCCCAGGGGCCTCGGGTGTGTTCCCGGGTGGTTTCAGACCATTTTCCCCCTACCTGCTGCTGCTGTTTGCTGGTGTCACTCGTAAGCTATGCAATCGCGGCCCATAGAGTGCGATCGCGAAGAAGGAATTGAGGGGCTGGAATTTTGTCTTGTGCGATCGCAAAGAAGGAAAAATTGAGGCTGCAGGGAATTGCCCTGTGCGACCGCAAGGGTTGTTGTGCGATCCCACAAGAGTGTGTTTAGGGGCTTTTGGGACTTGGCCTGTGCGAACGTGGGAGAGGGAATGCAAACGCACATGAGGAAATCTGGGGCAGCATAGTTGGCCTATGCGATCGCAAAGCAATTCATGCGATCGCATAGAGAGTTTTTCTGGGCAGTGTTTTAAAAATGGGATTTGGGCCCTTTCTTCATTTTTCACTTGGTGTGGACGATTTTGGAGGAGCTTCAAGAGAGGGTTTTCCACAAGGATCACAACGTAAGTAATTTCTTCATGTTTCTTAGTTAAATACAAGGTTATTAAATGGAATTATACATGAAAATTGTGGAAAACTTTGGAAAATATCGAAGAAAACCTAGAAATGGTATTTTGGATTTCTACCACGAATTTGAGCATGGAATTTGGAGTAAATTGTATATTTGAACTAGTAAATCTATGTGTAGAATATATCTTCGAGAAATATCGGATTTCGAGCAAGTGGGCCCGAGGTATTTTGGTCAATTCACTGAGCGGAGTTGGGAAATTTTATAATTTGAATTGTTAATGAATATTAGAGTATATTTTAATTGGTTTGTCGTTATTTGGATAGATTTAGGGCGTTGTGCGTCCATTGGAGTTGTCGGAAGGGCTTGGAAGCCGTTTATGGAATTTCGAAGCTAGGTAAGTCTCATTTCTAACTTTGTGAGGGGGAATTGTCCCCCTAGGTGAACTAATTAAGTATGTGCTATTATCTTCGAGGGATACGTACGCACGAGGTGACGGGAGTTCGTGCGTAGATACTATTATGCCATGTCCGCGTAGACTAGGACCCACTAGCATGCCTTACGTGTTGTACATGTGATCCTTCCACTAATGTTAGGCCGTAAATGATATTGAATCGGTAGTTGATTTCCTAAGAAGATTAGAGTGTACCTTTCATAATTATTTAGAAAGAGAATTGATTCCTCCGTGGATAATTGTATTCCTGATAAGTTTATATTTTTGAATATTATTAAACTTGGAAAATGAGTTTCAAAACAAAGATTTAAAAGCTATTTTTCATGTTCCTTCAAGAAGAATTTTACCACTTTCCGGAGTAACCGTTGTCTTAATAAGAATATGGATTTATTATGTGAATATGTGTACATATGAGCACTTGAGTCGTAGGTACGATTAGCTACCAGGCTAACCTTATTATTCTTATGTTGACCGCATCGCATGATCGATTCGCGAGCGGGGAAGAATATATGCATCTATGGTTCGAGCCGTTCGACCCTTCGGCAATGCACATTTTATTATTGTTGGCCCGTGCCGTTCGACTCTCGGCATTGCTTGCGCATGATATTTACTATGTATTTGCTGTGATTTTTGCCTGATTACTGGCCTCGAATTTTAAGTTGTCAACTGAAATGACAGATATTTAAAGTTATTAAAAATTTTGGAAGAAGTTGTTCCTCCCCGTTGATTATTTGTTATTTGATTATATCACCCATATTGATTAATTGTTATTAATATGATTAAGATTTAAAGTGTTAAATGTGGAAGAAGTTCATATTATTTATTCCTGATTTTAATAAATTGCCTATGATAATCATGCTTTGTCACACATGAATATACTAAATTGACCTCTAGAAAGTGTCTAATTCTACCTCTCGTCACTACCTTTCTGAGGTTAGGCGGGCGACTTACTGAGTACACATTGTTTTCGTACTCATGCTACACTTGTTGTGCATTTTTATTGCACAAGTACCTTTATAGCGATGTGGCTGGCTTGGAGACTTAGGCGAGCTACATCATCCGGAGGCAATCCGCAGCTGACGGAGTCTCCCTCGTATTGTATTACATTATTTTAATTTCCTTGTCCACTTGTATTTCAGACAAACTTTGTAAAAATTGTAAAATTCTTAGAAATTGCTTATGTACTTGTGACACCGGGTTCTGGGTGTGTATGGGATGTATTTAAAAAAAGGAATATTAAAACTGTTGTATTTACTTAACGGACTTTTTTAGTTATTACGTAATAATTTAAAGATAATGATTTCAAAAATGTTAAAACGAGAATCTATTTCAACTAATTAAAGATTGGCTTTCCTGACAGTGGTGTCCGGCGCCATCACGACCTTATGGATTTGGGTCGTGACAACATGGTATCAGAGCAGTAGGTTCCCGTAGGTCTAACGAGTCATGAGAAAGTCTAGTTGAGTCTTGCGGATCGGTACGGAGACATCTGTATTTATCTTCGAGAGGCTACAGGGGTGTTAAGAGCACTTCCCTTCTTGATTCCCCATCGTGCTATCCGATTCCCGTGAGGCTTATGCCTATGTTTCTTCCTACTCAATCTTATAAGTCGCAAAGCGCTTGCTATGAATCGGGAATTCGAGGAATTGAAATGGTGCTACGGATATTATGCGAGATGTTTTCCATGTGTAATTGGTTGGGGGCTGTTGTTATGGCCCTGTAGAAGGATAATATGTTGTTTCAGCTCAGTAGCTATGTTTTTGAGAGCCTTGGGGTTATGTTCAGGTTATGATGACGTTTAACATTGGTTACCGCGTGATGTCGATATGATGATAGAATGCTTGCCCATATGTTGGGTCATGATGAATGGTTTGAAGGGGGGTCTTCTCAGAGTGTGATTTCGAGATTTCAGTATTTTAGTTTCGGTAGAGGAAAGAAATTTGGATTATGAACGGTCCGGTTGGGGTTGATAAAGTAGTAAGACTTGGTGTTTTCAAGTAAGGTGGAGTATTCACCTGTGACGTGTTATCGTCGTCCTTGATCGAATGGAATGTGTTAAGTTCGTCAGTGCCATGGTTTCTTCGGGTGCATGGGGCCAGAGTATGGTGGAGAAGTATTGAAGAATGTGGTTGGAAGAGAATTATATTGAATTGAGGCTAGGCGGTGGTTCCATTTCTAGGAGGCCAGGTAGTGCCTAAAGGAATGAGTTTAACCAAAGTTGGGGAGCGGCAGCATAGTGGTGAAGTAGAGGATATTGTAGCGCATTTAGTAGATGTCCATGAGGAGCGGACGGACAGGTAAAGTTGGTGAATGGGAACAGGCTTAAGATAAGATATTGATGTTGTAGAGGGTGTGCAGTACAACGTCGTTGGGAGGTGTCAGTTGGTGATTTCCATAGGTGGGTTATCTCCTGTGAGTAGGTGCGGTCGTGTGGTTGGCAAGTTTCTGTGAGGGATTCTAGTGGCTATTCGGCAGGAGGAAGAATGTGTGAATGATGCTAGAGAATTTGAATATTTATAGAGTGCTAACAAGAGAATTTGGAAGAATTGGACGGATTGGTTGAGCAAGATCATGTTAACAAAGGAGAAAGGATCCCAACATGGTCTAGAGTGGTGCAAGGAGTAGCTTCGGGCTAAGTGAGGGAGTCCCACCATTTGCAGTTGGGTTGTAGGATTGTCTTCTCATGGAGTTGATTGTATTCGGGACCAGTCCGAGTGGGTGACTCTCAATAGCGGTCCTAGTGAATTCAAAGTTAAGAATGCGGCGTTCAAGGGTTTCAGGCAGCGGTATGATTAAGAATTAAGCTTATGCAGCGTAATTCCTGAGAAAAGGAAAATGGTTGGAGTGTTCTATGATATGTTTCAGCGTGTAGGATAGTATTGGGAAAGTGAGAGAAGTAAAATCCGGGTCGTAGCAAGATTTTCAAGAGGGTATGAGACGGGTTGTGAGACTGAGACAACATGGTCTCGTTAAACAAGGCCACTCGGGATGAGTGAGGATTGAGTTGCTATGAGTTGAATGGGGTTACTATTATTCCTGAGGCAATTGAAGATGATTAAAAGAAGATTGATTGATTAGCCATGGTTGAAATCGCACATTTACGGTAGTGATCAGTTTCGTCAGTGTAATTAAATTATGCATGTGGTTGGGCCGGTATATGCGGGGCTTGTCGGCCGTCGCTATAGATTTCATGTGGGAGCATTCGAGTGCTATGGCATGTCAGGTGTAGGTGGATCCCGGAAGGGTTGTGGTGGTATAGACTTCTACTTAAGGATTTGCATGTTGGGTAATTGTGAAAATCCACTCGTGTGTTGTGATGGTACTCTTGAATTGAGTTAAGTAAAAGGTTTCTATATGATGAAATGTTCAGCCTACTGGTGGTCCAGAAGTTATGATGGAATTCTTGCGCTATCTCATATCGGCATGTTAGGTGCAGTAAGTAGTATGTAACTGGAACTGAGGAATCGAGGTTGCAGTTCGGTGTTGACAAGGATGTCATGAGCTCGGATGAGCAAGAATAAGGGATTTGAATGTTTAGAGTAAGCTGGTGTTGTCTTCAATGTCACCTGAGATCGGTGTTTGGTGAAAGTGGCTTTGCATCCTAGTTACGGGTTCTTGAGTTGCTTTGCAGCATTAATATGGTCGGTGGTATGGATGTGCAGACTTGTTGCCTTTTATGGAAGGTCGTGAAAGCATGACTGCGGGAAGATTGTATAAGTGTGACATGTAGTCACCTGATTGGTTGAAGATTTAGACCAAGTATAAGGAAGTGCAACATTGTTTATTTGAGAATTTATGCCTAGAAGGCGTTCGGTTCAGTTGATTGTGGATTATGGGGTGTTTTTCCCGGCAATGATGGTTGTTCTCGTGTATTATGAGAGGAAGTGGGTTAATACGGACCCAGGTAAAGCTATTATCTTATTTTGGTGCGAACAAGGTAGACTCGATGTGTGTGGATGGGTTTAAATATGATTATGGGCTCCATATGAGCCAGACATGTTTGTTTCAGTAGAGTGCTCTTCATGGAAAGGTATTAAAACAACAGATGTTGTTCCGTCTTCGTCAAATTCATGTGATAATATGATTGTTCCATGTGAGTTGTGAAATGGCTTGATAATTTCTTATGTGTTGAGATCTCCGCGTATTGAGGATGTTATGTGAGCAGGACAGCTCTTAAGATCCAGAGTACATGTATATATACCACACCTCAGTTGTGCTCGAGTTTTCGTAGTGTATGGCTCTACCAACCTCCCCAGGATGGTATTGTGCACTTAGCGTGCTTGAGACCGATATTCGGTAATTTGTAATAGTGAGCGATTCAGCTCCGTATATCGTCTTATGTAAATTTTATGTGTGTATCGGGTGGCACGTCGCCACGGGTATGTTATTTGGATCAGGTTGCACGCTGCAACAATGTGATGATGAGTCAGGTTCCTATATTTATTTTTCTTATGTTTTACTTCCTATTTTCTGAGGAAAGTTCATATTAGTTGCGTGAGTTGAATAGTCCCTTCCTGAGTCATTTCTTATTTATCATGTTCGATATATGGACTATTGGCGCGATATGGTATCATGTGAGGCTGTTGGTCATGTTTGGGGTGATTTGTTGTCTGAACAGTTCATACTGGGTGAGATGAGATTATTGGATCAGGACTCAGCGCGATAAGATTATGCGGAATATATTAAAGGACAAATACCATTATTCGTTTCATAATGAGGTGATGATTCTAGTCAAGATGAGATATTCAATGATTTGTTAACTCTGCTGTTGGGTATGAATTTCTGCACATCTACTCCGTTGTGGTGGTATCGTCAGCATGATAGCAGGATGTATGTATTTTTGTTATGAGGTGCATCGGGAGCATCAGATTCGTGAAATTTTGGCTATTAAGGTTCAGGGAACGTCATTGTGGTTAGATGATGAATTTTGCAGTGCATGGTGCTAATTCAGCAAAGGTATGCAGTCATGTTCTGCTACCTCATGTGGTAGTTGATACAGTGTTTATATATTGGAACTAGGCCTGGCAAGAGAAATTTCAAGTGTTGGAACTGGATTCTGAGCTTATTATATGGATAAAAGAAGAAATTTTCTGATTTGATCAAGCTAATGTACTCAACTAGGTTGTGGTAGCACGGGTAGGTGCTCGGGGTGTTAAACAGTAATTTCGTATAACTCCAGAGCAGTTCTTAGCACGTTCGAGGATGAACGTCTGTTTAAGTGGGGGAGAATGTAACGACCCGTCCGGTCGTTTTGAGCTCTAGCACGTCGTTCAGCGGTTTGAAGTCATGAGCAACTCCATTTCAGGCATTATGACCCGTGGGCGTGGTCAGAATTGAATTTCGGGAAGTTTAAAATTAATTTGGAAATAAAATTCTCAATTCGGAAGCCTTAAGTTAGAAGCATCAACTAAGATTGGAATTTTGAGTAAACGATCTCCGAATCAGGACTTGAAGGTTCCTGCAGGTTCGTATGATGATTTCGGACTTGGGCTTATGTCCAGATCGGGTTTTGGATAACCCAAGAGCGTTTCGACGTATATTATGGAATATAACATTTTAGAAGAATTTCATAAATTTGGGTTGTAAGGATTTTCAGTGCTACTGATGTCCGTTTAGGACTCCGAGCCTGGGAATAGCTCTGTATGGTGATTCTGGAGTTGGGAGCGCAATCAGAAGTGAATTTGGATGTCCGTAGATCATTTGAAGTCATTTGGCTAAAGATAGAAATTTGAAGGTTTTTGAGAAATCCGACCGGAAGTGAAAATTTTGATATCAGGGTCCGAATGCGATTCCGGAAGTTGGAGCAGGTCCGTAATGTCAAATACGACTTGTGTGCAATATTTGAGGTCAATCAGACGTGATTTGATAGGTTTCAGCATCGAATGTGGAGGTTTGAAATTTCAAAGGTCATAAAGTTTGAGTTTGAGTGCGATTCGTGATTTCGGCATTGTTTGATGTGATTTGAGGCCTCGAGCAAGTCTGTATTAGGTTATGGGACTGAGTCGTGTGATTGGACGGGGTCTTGGGGGTCTCGGGTGTGTTTCGGGGTGGTTTCAGACCATTTTCCCCTACCTCTTGCTGTTGTTTACTGGTGTCACTGGTAAGCTATGCGATCACGGCCCATAGAGTGCGATCACGGAGAAGGAATTTGAGGGGCTGGAATTTTATCTTGTGCGATCGCACAAAAGGAAAAATTGAGGCTGCAGGGAATTGCCCTGTGTGACCGTAGGGGTTGTTGTGCGATCGCACAAGGGTGTGCTTAGGGGCTTCTGGGACTGGGCCTGTGCTAACGCGGGAGAGGGCATGTGAAAGCACAGGAGGAAATCTGGGGCAGCATAGTTGGCCTATGGAATCGCAAAGCATTTCATGCCATCGCATAGAGTGTTTTTTCTGGGCAGTGTTTTAAAAACGGGATTTGGACCATTTCTTCATTTTTCACTTGGTGTGGACGATTTTGGAGGAGCTTCAAGAGAGGGTTTTTGTCAGGAATCACAAGGTAAGTAATTCCTTCATGTTTCTAAGTTAAATACAAGGTTATTACATGGAATTATACATGAAAATTGTGGATAATTTTGGAAAATATTGAAGAAAACCTAGAGATTGTATTTTGGATTTCTACTACGAATTCTAGCATTGAATTTGGAGTAAATTTCATATTTGAACTAGTAAAGCTATGGGTAGAATATATCTTCTAGAAATTTCGGATTTCGAGCACGTGGGCCTGAGGGCATATTGGTCAATTCACTGAGCGGAGTTGGGAAATTTTATAATTTGAATTGTTAACGAATATTAGAGTATATTTTAATTGGTTTATCGTTATTTGGATAGATTTGGGGCGTTGTGCGTCCATTGGAGTCCTCGAAAGGGCTTGGAAGCCGTTTATGGAATTTCGGAGCGAGGTAAGTCTCCTTTCTAACTTTGTGAGGGGGAATTGTACCCCTAGGTGAACTAAGTAAGTATGTGCTATTATCTTCGGGGGATACGTACGCACGAGGTGACGGGAGTTCGTGCGTAGCTACTATTATGCCATGTCCGGGTAGACTAGGATCCACTAGCATGCCTTACGTGTTGTACATGTGATCCTTCCACTAAGTAAGGCCGTAAATGATATTGAATCGGTAATTGATTTCCTAAGAAGACTAGAGTGTACCTTTCATAATTATTTAGAAAGATAATTGATTCCTCCGTGGATAATTGTATTCCTGATAAGTTTATATTTTTGAATATTATTAAACTTGGCAAATGAGTTTCAAAACAAAGATTTAAAATCTATTTTTCATGTTCCTTCAAGAAGAATTTTACCACTTTCCGGAGTAACCGTTGTCTTGATAAGAATATGGATTTATTATGTGAATATGTGTACATATGAGCACTTTAGTCGCATGTATGATTCGCGAGCAGGGAAGAATAGATGCATCTATGGTTCGAGTCTTTCGACCCTTCGGCAGTGCACAGTTTATTATTGTTGGCCCGTGCCGTTCGTCCCTCGACATTGCTTGCGCATGATATTTACTGCGTATTTGCTGTGATTTTTGCCTGGTTACTGGCCTGGAATTTTAAGTGGTCAACTGAAAGGACAGAGATTTAAAGTTATTAAAAAATTTGGAAGAAGTTGTTCCTCCCCGTTGACTATTTGTTATTTGATTAAATTACCCATGTTGATTAATTGTTATTAATATGATGAAGATTTAAAGTGTTAAATGTGGAAGGAGTTGATATTATTTATTCCTAATTTTAATAAATTGCCTATGATAATCATGCTTAGTGTCACACGTGAATATACTAAATTGACCTATAGCAAGTGTCTAATTTGACCTCTTGTCCCTACCTCTCTGATGTTAGGCGGACGACTTACTGTGTACACGTTGTTTTCGTACTCATGCTACACTTGTTGTGCATTTTTATTGCACCAGTACCTTTATAGCGATGTGGCTGGTTTGGAGACTTAGGCGAGCTGCATCATCCGGAGGCGATCCGCAGCTGACGGAGTCTCCCTCGTATTGTATTACATTATTTTAATTTCCTTGTCCACTTGTATTTCGAACAAGCTTTGTAGAAATTGTAAAATTCTTAAAAATTGCTCATGTACTTGTGACACCGGGTTTTGGGGTGTGTATGGGATGTATTTTTAAAAAAATGGAATATTAAAACTGTTGTATTTACTTAACGGATTTTATTTAGTTATTATGTAACAAGTTAAAGATAATTATTTTAAAAATGTGAAAACATGAATCTATTTCAACTAAGTAAAGATTGTCTTGCCTGATAGTGGTGTCCGGCGCCATCACGACCTTATGGATTTTGGGTCGTGACACTAAGCATGAATGTCATATGCAATTTATTTAAATATCAGGGATAAGGAATATCAGTTCTTCTTATATTTAACACTTTAACACCTTCGTCATTTCAGTTGACAATTTAAATGATAATCAGGGATGAGAACATTAGACTTATTTCACATTTTACACATCAATTCTTCTTCTTTTTAACTGGCAATTAAGAATTTCCTTTGGCCGATAAACATGTATAAATCACAGGAAATACACAGCAATTATCAAGCGCAAGAAATGTCGAGGGTCGAACGGCATGGACCAACAATAATAAACTATGTACTGCCGAAGGGTCGAACGGCACGAACCATAGATGCATATATTTTCCCCGCTCGCGAATCGATCATGCGACGCGACCAACATAATAACAATAAGGCAAGTCTGCTCGCAAATCATACCTGCAACTCAGGTGCTCATATGTACACGTATTCACATAATAAATCAACATTTTTATCAAGAAAACAACTTCTCAAGAAAATGATAAAATTCTTCTTAGAGGAACACAAGAAATAGCATTTAAATCTTTGTTTTGAAACTCATTTGCCAAGTTTAATAATATTCAATAATATAGCCTTATCAAGAATACAATTATCCACGGAGAAATCAATTCTCTTTCTAAATGATTAAGATACACTCTAGTCTTCTTAGGAAATAATTTACCTATTCAATAGCATTAACAGTCTAATATTATGGGAAGGATCACATGTACAACATGTAAGGCATGCTACTGGGTCCTAGACTACCCGTGCATGGCATAATAGTAGCTACGCACGGACTCCCATCACCTCGTGCGTACGTATCCCCCCACAGATAGTAACACATACTTAATTAGTTCACCTAGGGGGACAATTCCCCCTCACAAAATTAGAAAGGAGACTTACCTCGCTCCGAAATTCCATAACCGACTTCCAAGCCCTTCCGGCGACTCCAATGGATGCACAACGCCCAAAAACTACCAAATAACGAGCAAAGCAATGAAAATTCATTCTAATATTTGCAACAATTCAAATTATATAATTTCCCAACTCCGCTCAGTGAATTGACCAAAATGCCCTCGAGTCCACGTGCCCAGATTCCGAAATTTCTCGAAGATATACCCTACCCATAGTCTTACTAACTCAAATATACAATTTACTCTAAATTCCATTCTCAAATTCATGGCTAAAAATCCAAATTAACCATTTTCTAGATTTTCTTCAAAATTCCCAATTTCCACAATTTTTCATGTTCAATCCATGCATAAACCTTGTGTTCAACTTGGAATGAGAAGGAGCCTCTTACCTGATGATGCTTGATGAAAATCACCCTTTGAAATTCTCCAAAATCGCCCTAACCAAGAGAAAGAATTGATGAAATGGCCAAAATCCCATTTAAAATAGAACACTGCCCAGACAAACCTTCTGTGCGATCGCACACCATCATCCGCGATCGCACGAGCCAAGTTCAGAAGCCTCCAAGCACACCCTGTGCGATCGCACAATAGACACTGTGGTTGCACAAGACAAATCCTGCAGCCTCACTTTTCCTTCTGTGCGGTTGCACACCTACAAGTGCGATCGCACAAGCCAAACTTCCATCCCTCAAATTTCTTCTTTGCGATCGCATAACTAAGGTTGCGATCTCACTGAACCCCCAAAACACCAGAAAATAGCAGCAACCAAACACTTGGAAATAACCCGGAACCACCCTGAAACACACCCGAGGCCCTCAAGACCCCGTCCAATCACACGACTCAGTCCCATAACCTCACACGGACTTGTTCGAGGCTTCAAATCACATCAAACAATGGCGAAATTATGAATCACACTAAAATTCAACTTTATGAACTTTGAATTTTAAAACTTCCAAATCTGATGCCGAAACCTATCAAATCATGTCCGATTGACCCCAAATTTTGCACACAAGTTATATTCAACATTACGGACCTGCTACAACTTCCGAGATTGCATTCCGACCCCGATATCAGAATTTACACTTCTGGTCGAATTTCTCAAAAACCTTCAAATTTCTATCTTTAGCCAAATGACTTCAAAATGACCTACGCACATCTGAATTCACTTCCAATCGCGTTCCCAAATCCAGATTCACCATACGGAGTATTCCGAAGCTCGGAATACCAAACGGACATCAATATCACTGAAATGCGCTTCTAGCCAAACTTAGGAAATTCTTCTAAAATGCTATCTTCCATAAAATGTGTCGAAACGCTCCCAGGTTATTCAAAGCCCGATCCGGACATACGCCCAAGTCCGAAATCATCATACGAACCTGCTAGAACCTTCAAATCCTGATTTAGAGGTCGTTTATTCAAAATTTCAATCTAAGTCAATTTCTCCAGCTTAAGGCTGTTGAAATGAGAATTTTCTTTCCAAATTAACTCTAAACTTCAAGAAATTCAATTCCAACCACACCCACGAGTCATAATACCTGAAATGGAGCTGCTCATGACTTCAAACCGCTGAACGGCGCACTAGAGCTCAAAATGACCGGTCGAGTCGTTACATTCTCCCCCACTTAAACAGACGTTCATCCTCAAATGTGACAAGAACTGCTCTGGAGCTGTCTGAAATCACTATATAACACCTCGCGCACCTACCCGTGCTACCACAACTCAGTTGAGTACAATAGCTTTATCAAATCTGAATATTTCTTCTTTTATCCATATAATAAGCTCAAAATCCAATTCCAACACTTGAAATTCTCTTCCAGGCCTACTTCCAATATATAATCATCGTATCAACTACCACACGATATACCAGAACACGACAACATACCTTTGCTGAATTAGCACCATGCACCGCATAATTCATCATCTGACCACAATGACACTCCCTGCACCTTAATAGCCAAGAGTTCACGAACCTGATTCTCCCAATGCACCTTACAATATATATACATACAACCGAGGAGATGTGTATAAATTCATAACTAACTGCAGAGTTAACAAATCATTGAATATCTCCTCTTGACTAGAATTGTCACCTCATTACAAACCAATAAGGGTAATTGTCCTTTAATGTATTTCACATAATCTTATCGCACTGATCCCTGATCCAATAACCTTGTCTCACCCAGTATGAACTGTTCAAACAACAAATCACCCCAAACATGACCAACAGTCTCACATGATACCACAACACGCCAATAGGCCATAAGTCGAACATGATACATAAAGGAAATGACTCAGGAAGGGACTACTCGACTCACACAACTATTATGAACTTTCTCAGAAAATAGGAAGTAAAACACAAGAAAATAAATATAGGAACCTGACTCATCATCACACTGTTGCGGCGTGCAACCCGATCCAAATAACATACTAGTGGAGACGTGCCACCCGATCCACACATAAAATTCACATAAGGAAATATACACGGAGCTGAATTGCTCACTGCTACAATTTACTGAATATCGGTCACAAGAACGCTAAGTGCATAATACCATCCCGGGGAGACTGATAAAGCCATATGCTAAAAAACTCAAGCACAACTGAGGTACGATATATATATATATATATATATATATATATACTCTGGATCTCAAGAGCTATCCCGCTCACATAACATCACCACTACGCGGGACCTCAATATATAAGAAATTATCAAGCCATTTCACAACTCACATGGCACAATGATAATATCATATGAATTTGACGAAGACGGAACAATGCCTGATATTCCAACACCCCTCCTTGAGGAGCGCTATATTGAAATGAACACATCTCCCTCACATGATGTAACGATCCGACCGGTCGTTCCTTGAGATTTACCCCATTCCCCCTATTTCTGCATTTGTTATGTATCGCTATCTTGTTTTTTATGTGTTGGATCAGTTGGTTTGGGTCTGGAGTGGTTATAACGAGAGCTTAGGTATTTAGCCTTTTAAAGTAGCCTAATAGTTGAGAAAGTCAACTCTCAGTTGACTTATTGGTAAACGACCTCGGCATGCGGATTTTATGGCTCGAGTAGCTTCGTTAGGTGATTTGGGACTTAGGAGTGTGTTCAGAATATTTTTGTGATGTCTGGTGTAGAATTAGGCTTGAATTGACGAAAGTTAGTTTTTGGCGATTCCCGGTCGGCAGTGAAAAATAGGCTATCGGAGTCAGCATGGAATTCCGAAAGTTGGAACAATTTTGTAATGTCATTTTGGATATTTCTGCAAAATTTCAGATTTATCGAAGGTGATTTGGTTGGTTTCGGCGTAGTTGGCGAAATTTGGAAGTTTCAAAGTTCTTAGGCTTGAATTTGATGTAAATTTGGTGTTTTCGTGTTGTTTTTGGTGCTTCAAAGCTCGACTTAGTTTGAATGATGTTATGGGATATGTTGGTATGTTTGGTTGAGGTCCCGAGGGCCTCAGGTGTGTTTCATATGGTTAAAAGACAAACTTTTGGCTTGAAATCTGGGCAGATTGCTGCTGGTGTAAGGTTCTGGTTTCCTTCTACGCGATCGCGTGAGGATGTTTGCGATCGCATAGGGTTAATTGGTGAAGCAGGATTTTTTTTAATCACGATTGCGTGGAATGGTTTGCGATAGCGTAAGTATGAGTGTTTGTCAGTGCTATCGCGTGGTCTTGTTTGCGATCGCGTAGAGTTAAAGGGGCGCGTGGGTGAGTTGAGCTTTGTTCTTCGCAATCGTGTGGAATGGTTTGCGATCGCATGGTTTTAGGTCCTGATAAATCGCGATCGCGTGAGGATGTCTGTGATCGCGCAAGGTAAATTGATGGGGCAGCAAGTTTGTTCTTCGCGATCGCGTGCCAAAATTTGCGATCGCAGTAAAGGAATTATTTTAGCTAGGCAGAATGTTTAAAAGGCCGGAAGTGCGAATTTGGTTGTTATTTTATCCATTGTTGCATGCGGACTTGAGAGATTTTGAAAGAGAATTGAAGTGGAATCAAGGGAAATCATTTTTAGGTAAGAATTTCAACTTCATAACACGTTTTCTATGTTAATTCTTAAGTGATTAAACCACAAAAATTCTAGAAATTTAGCCAAGTTGGGGAAGAAGGGTCCATGAGAAATTTAGTTTCCCTTGCGGATTTCAGTAGGCAATTGTGGTCCGATTTTAGTGTTCTTGGTATGTATAGAATCGTGGGAGGATGAGGGTTCTAATGATGTAAAAATTATCGAATTCCGAGATGTGGGCCCGGGGCTCGGGATTGGCCGAATTTCGAGATTCTTGTTTAATTTAATAATTTTCGATTGGGTTGAGTTCCTTCGATATATTTTGATAATGTTAACTAGTTTTGGCTAGATTTGGAGCAATCGGGAGCCAATTTGAGGGGCAAGTGCATTGGGGACTAGTGTCGGGGCCCGGTAGAGGTAAGTAATGGACTTAAATCTTGTTCTGATGGTATGAAACCTAGGACTTCGTATTTCTTACTGTTTCTAGAATGGCACACATGTCGGATGACGAGTATGTGGCGCGTACTAACTTTTGGATCGTACTAGATCCTCTCCGCGGCCACTAATGAGTTGCATATTTACTCAAAACCTTATGTTAATTATGTTCTAAATGAATTGTGTAATATTTGGGTTGTGAGTCATGTTTGGGGCCTAGTGTCGATCTGTTTTAACCCCTTGTGGGCTACTTTACTGATATTCTCACTACTTGAAACTATGATTTTTCACTCAGTCTTTCTTGTGAAATTGTTGACACTCCTATTTGATGATATTACTATTTCTTGAAATGAAATACTATTTTCGGGTCCAGAACCCCGTTTTACTTATGGCCCGAGTGGCATGTTGAGAGCGTCTGACTGAGTGCGGCCGAGGGACAATGTTGTGAGTATATTTATGATATGAGACAGGTGGAGAGCCTGAGAGTGATTGATGCCATGATTTGGCTGTTTATTTAGCGCTTGGGCTGAAGGAGCCCCTCCGAAGACGGAGTCTGTACACACCCCAAGTGAGCGCAGGTACCTACTGAGTGCGAGTGCCGAGTGCCGAGTGACGAGTGATTGGGATGTATGAGTGATTGTGAGGTGCTGGGTGACTGATTATGAGTGGCTATAAGGTGTTGAGTGACGGATTATGAGTGACTGTGAGGCATGCCGATGGGCTGATTATGATACATGTTTTTGCCCAAGGGGCTACTGATGATTCCGCTACTTCCACGCTGAGCTTATGAAATATCTTTTGCCTGAGGGGCCTCTATATGATTCATTTCATTTTTATACTAGACCTTTCGGTTAAGTTGTTGAAAACTATATATTTTTAAAGGGTTTTTCAAAAGTTGATTTTTAAGGCATGACGATTTCATACATCTATGTTATACTATTTGAAAGTAAGGTTGTGCCTCTTGTGATTTGATGATGTTGATTTTATATGTTCTTGCTGCTCAGACCTGATTTATTTTTATTACTACTGAATTGGTGTACTCATATTACTCCCTGCACCTCTGTGTGCAGATTCAGGAGCAGACCTCGAGCATTAGCATTTATTGTCCGCAGCGGAGCCAGATTGCGGGATATAGAGGTAGCTGTGCAGCGTCCACATCATCTCTGTTTTCCCTTCCAGTGTATTTAGCTTTGATTTGGAGTTTTGTATTAGAATAGTTTATTTTAGGATTATTTCACTAGATGCTCATGACACGTTGGCTCCGGGTTTTGGGGTTAGCAGTATTGTATTATGATGACCTTCTTTATTCAATAGTTTTGTATATTTATGAAATGCTGAGATTTTGGAAATGGGATGTTTTTAAAAGAAATTGTGAACATGTGAAATATTGGCTAGCCTAGTTCCACGATAGGCGCTATCATGGCCGGTTGGGATTTGGGGTCGTGACAGTTTGGTATTAGAGCCCTAGGTTACATAGGACTCGACGGTCATGAGCAGGTTTAGTAGAGTCTTGCGGATCGGTACAGAGACGTCTGTACTTATCTTCGAGAGGCTGCCGAACTTTTACGAAACCTTCTATCTTTCTTGAACTCTGTCGTGCTGATCTATTGATTCTTGAAATCTGAACTTACGTTGTTTCATTCTCTCACAGATGGTGAGGACACGCCGCACAGATCAGAGTGACCAGTCACCGGCTAGGCTAGCGAGATGTCGAGGCTGTGGTAGAGGTAGGGGACCAGCCCGCGCAGCAGCCGGGGCAGTACCTCAGGATCCCCCTATATGATCATGATCATGTTCCTGCCGATGGTGTCCCAGCGAGACTGGCTCAGGCACCAGCATTGCCTATGGTTATTTCGGCTCTTCAGGAGGCCCTTTCTCAGATATTGACAGTATGCACCAGTTTGGCTCAGGAAGTTTCCTTGTCTTCTTCTGCCACTAGAGCTCAGGCCGGGGGAGGCAATCAGACTCCAGCTGCTCGGGCACCTGAGCAGGCTGCACAGGGTATTCAGGCACCGGGAGCAGCCCCAGCTCAGCCAGCTGCTCTGGTTCAGGATTATGTGGTCCCTGCTATTCCTGAGGATGAGCAACGCAGGTTGGAGAGATTCAGCAGACTTCAGCCTCCGACTTTCAGCGGTACATAGGGCGAGGATGGCCAGGGATTTCTAGATAGGTGCCAGAGGATACTGTGCACCGCGGGTATTTTGGAGACCAGTGGGGTCTCATTTGCTACCTTTCAGTTTTCGGGTGCTGCCTTTACATGGTGGGATTCGCTCGAGAGGCGTAGACCGGTCTGTTCGGCACCTCTTACCTGGCGGTAGTTCTCCACTATCTTCCTGGAGAAGTATATTCCTCAGTGCCACAGAGAGGAGTAGCGCAGGCAGTTTGAGCAGATGCGCCAGGGAGAGTTATCCGTTAATTAGTACGAGATGAGGTTCTCCGAGTTGGCTAGGTATGCTTCTGAGATTGTCCCTACTGATAGGGAGAGGGTGAGGAAGTTTGTGGATGGTCTTTTTTATCAGCTTCGCTTGCTTATGACTCGGGAGAGAATATCGAGTGCTTCATTCGAGCAGGTTGTTGATATAGCTCGAGATATTGAGTCTGTTCGCCGCCAGGAGCGGGAGGAGAGGGAGGCCAAGAGGCCTCGTGGTTCAGGCAGTTCCAGTGGTGCTCCCTTCAGGGGACAGTTTTAGCAGGGTAAGGGTCGTTCATTCAGGCCTCCTCAGTCACGCCGCCCAGCATATAGTGGTGCATCTTCGAGGCAGGGTCCCCGTTGTTTTCGGTCAGGTCGTACTTCTTTTGGTGCCCTCCCAGATCAGAGTGCAGCTCGAGCACCTCCAGTTCAGGGTTCGTCTATGCATGAGTCTTCCAGCTGGCTGTTCAGGTGCTAGGGGTTTCTATCAGTCCCCACCTCCAGCTCTGGGGAGTTTCTTTTAGTGTGGAGAGTTCAAGCACGTGTGGAGGAAATGTCCCCGCCGTTTCGGTGTATCTTCTAAGTAGAGGGGCCAGCCCTCGACTTCAGCTCCAGTCACTTCACCACCCGCCCAGGCAGCCAAGGGTGGTGGTCAGTCAGCCAGAGGTCGCACTAGAGGGGGAGGTCGAGCAGGGGGAGGTCAGGCTCGCATGTATGCATTTCCAGCCAGGCCGGATGCTATAGACTTAGATGCCGTGATTGCAGGCATTGTTTCAGTTTGTTGCCGTGATGCCTTGGCTTTATTTGATCCTGGTTCCACATATTCCTATGTTTCTTCATATTTTGCCGGTTTTCTAGATGTGCCCCGTGAGTCTCTAATCACCTCTGTTCATGTGTCGACTCCGGTGGGCGATAATGTTGTTGTGGACCGTGTATATCGGTCGTGCGTTATATCTATTGGGGGTCTGGAGACCCTAGTGGACCTACTGTTACTCAGCATGGTCGATTTTGACGTGATTTTGGGCATGGGTTGGTTATCTCTGTGCCATGTTGTTCTTGATTGTTACGGTAAGATCGTGACCTTAGCTATGCCAGGTGTCCGAGGGTTGAGTGGAGAGGTTCTTCCGAGTATATGCCTAGTAGGGTGATTTCTTACCTGAAGGCTCGGCGCATGGTTGAGAAGGGGTGTTTATCTTATTTGGCCTTTGTGGGGGATGTCGGTGGTGAGACTCCCGCTATTGATTTAGTTCCTGTTGTCCGTGATTTTTCGGATATGTTTCCTGCAGACCTGCCAGGCATGGCACCTGATAGGGATATTGATTTTGGTATTGACCTGGTGCCAAGAACTCAGCCTATTTATATTCCACCCTATCGTATGGCGCCAGTGGAGCTAAAGGAATTAAAGGAGCAGCTTCAGGAGCTCCTGGATAAAGGGGTTTATTTAGCCTAGTGTGTCACCTTGGGGTGCACCAGTGTTGTTAGTTAAGAAGAAAGATAGGTCTATGCGTATTTGTATTGATTATCGGCAGTTGAATAGGGTTACGGTGAAGAACCGGTATCCCCTGCCCCGTATTGATGATTTGTTTGACCACCTTCAGGGAGCCAGAGTGTTTTCCAAGATTGATTGAGATCTCGGTACCATCAGTTGAGGATTGGGGATTATAATACTTCGAAGATTGTTTTCAGGACCAGGTATGGTCATTATGAGTTCTTGGTTATGTCATTTGGGCTGACCAATGCTCCAGCTGCGTTCATGCAATTGATGAACATCATGTTTCAGCCTTATCTTGATTCCTTCGTCATTGTGCTCATTGTGACATCCTGGTTTATTCTCATAGCCAGGGAGAGCATGCTAAGCATTTGAGAGTTGTGTTGCAGAGATTGAGGGAGGAGAAGCTTTATGCGAAATTCTCCAAGTGTTGAGTTTTGACTGGAATCGATAGCTTTCTTGAGGCACGTGGTGTCTGGTGAGGGGATTTAGGTTGATCCGAAGAATATAGAGGCGGTGCAGAGTTGGCCCAGACCGTCCTCAGCTATAGAGATTAGGAGTTTCCTTGGTTTGGCGGGATATTACCATCGCTTCGTGGGGTGATTCTCTTCGATTGCTTCGCCTTTGACTAGATTGACCCAGAAGAGTGCTCTATTCAGGTGGTCTGATGAGTGTGAGGAGAGCTTTCAGAAGCTCAAGTCAGCATTGACTACAGCTCCAGTGCTAGTTTTGCCTGCTGGTTTGGGTTCTTACATAGTTTATTGTGATGCTTCTAGAGTTGGCTTGGGAGAGGTATTGATGCAGGATGGTAGGGTGATTGCCTACACGTCCAGACAGTTGAAGGCGCACGAGAAGAATTACAGTGCACGATCTTGAGTTAGCTGCCATTGTCCATTCTTTGAAAATTTGGCAGCATTATTTGTATGGAGTGCAGTGGGAGATTTTCACTGATCATCGCAGTTTGTAGTATCTGCTGAGGCAGAAGGACTTGAATTTGCGTCAGAGGAGATGGTTAGAGCTCCTCAAAGATTATGACCTCAATATCCTATATCATCCGGGGAAGGCCAATGTAGTGGCCGATGCCTTGAGTCGCAGAGTAGAGAGTTTGGGGAGTTTAGCTTACCTCCCTGTAGTAGAGCGGACTTTAGCCCTTGATGTTCAGGCCTTAGCAGGTCATTTGGTGAGATTGGATCTATCAGATCCCCCGCGGGTGTTGGCTTGTGTAGCCTCCAGGTCTTCTCTTTACGATCATATTAGAGCACGCCAGTATGATGATCCACATTTGCTTGTTCTTAAGGACCGGGTCCGTCACGGTGATGCCAGAGATGTGGTTATTGGTGATGATGGGGTCATGAGGTTAAAGGGCCGGATTAGCGTGCCCAATGTAGATGGGCTTCGAGATTTGATTCTAGCAGAGGCTCATAATTCGCAATATTCCATCCATCCGGGTGCCGCGAAGATGTATCAGGATTTGAGGCAGCATTATTGGTGGAGGAGAATGAATAAAGATGTTGTGGAGTTTGTGGCTCGGTGTCTCAACTATCACCAGGTCAAGTATGAGCACCAGAGACCTGGTGGATTGCTTCAGAGGTTTGATATTCCGGAGTGGAAGTGGGAGCGGATCACCATGGACTTCGTAGTTGGACTCCCACGGACTTCGAGGAGGTTTGATGCTATATGGGTTATTGTGGATCGGCTGACCAAGTCCATGCACTTCATTCCTGTTGGTACTACGTATTCATCGGAGAGGTTAGCTGAGATTTATATCAGGGAGATTGTCTGTTTGCATGGGTTCCAATTTCTATCATTTCTGACAGAGGCACTCAGTTCACATCTTAGTTTTGAAGAGCCATGCAGAGAGAGTTGGGTACTCAGGTTGAGTTGAGCACAACGTTTCATCCTTGGACAGACGGGCAGTCAGAGCGTACCATTCAAATTTTGGAGGACATGTTGCGTGCTTGTGTGATTGACTTTGGTGGTTCATGGGATCAGTTTCTGCCACTAACAGAGTTTGCATATAATAACAGCTATAAGTCTAGTATTCAGATGTCTTCGTATGAGGCTTTGTATGGTATGAGGTGTAGTCTCCAGTTGGTTGGTTTGAGCCGGGCGAGGCTAAGCTATTGGGCACAGACTTGGTTCAGGATGCCTTGAGTAAGGCAAAGTTGATTCAGGAGCGGCTTCGCATGGCGCAGTCTAGGCAGAAGAGTTATACGGACCGGAAGGTCCGAGATATGTCTTTCATGGTGTTGCTGAAGATGTCACCCATGAAGGGTGTTATGAGATTCGGGAAGAGAGGAAAGCTGAGTTCCAGGTTCATTGGGCCATTTGAGGTACTTCCGAGGGTTGGGGAGGTGGCTTATAGGCTTGCTATGCCTCCTAGTTTATCGAGTATTCATCCAGTATTCCATGTTTCGATGCTCCGAAAGTATGTTGGCGACCCTTCCCATGTTTTGGACTTCAGCACAGTTCAGCTCGAGGGTGATATGTCATATGAGGTAGAGCTAGTGCCTATTTTGGGTCGGCATGTCAGGAAGCTGAGATCTAAGCATATAGCATCAGTGAAGGTTCAGTGGAGAGGGCAGCCGGTGGAGGATGCCACCTGGGAGACCAAGCGGAAGATGTGGGACAGATATCCTCACTTATTCGAGGCTCCAGGTATGTTTCTAGACCCGTTCGAGGACGAACGTTTGTTTAAAAGGGGGAGGATGTAACGACCCGACCAATCGTTACTTGAGATATACCCCATTTCCCCTATTTTCTGCATTTGTTATGTATCACTATCTTGTTTTTGATGTTGGATTAGTTGGTTTGGGTCCGGAGTGGTTATAACGAGAGCTTAGGCATTTAGCCTTTTAAAGTAGCCTAATAGTTGAGAAAGTCAACTAAGAGTTGATTTATTGGTAAACGACCTCAGATTATGGATTTTATTGCTCGAGTAGCTTCGTTAGGTGATTTGGAACTTAGGAGTGTGTTAAGAATATTTTTGTGATGTCCGGTGTAGAATTAGGCTTGAATTGGAGAAAGTTAGTTTTTGGTGATTTCTGGTCGGCAGTGGAAAATAGGCTATCGGGGTCGGAATGGAATTTCGGAAGTTGGAACAGTTTCGTAATGTCATTTTGGATATGTTTGCAAAATTTCATATTTATCAAAGGTGATTTGGTTGGTTTCGGCGTAGTTGGCGAAATTTGGAAGTTTCAAAGTTCTTAGGCTTGAATTTGATGTAAATTTTGTGTTTTCATGTTGTTTTTGGTGCTTCAAAGGCTCGACTAAGTTTGAATGATGTTTTGGGATATGTTGGTATGTTTGGTTGAGGTCCCGAGGGCCTCGAGTGTGTTTCGTATGGTTAACCGACCAACTTTTGGCTTGAAATCTGGGCAGATTGCTGCTGGTATAAGGTTCTGGTTTCCTTCTACGCGATCACATGAGGATGTTTGCAATCACGTAGGTTTAATTGGTGAGGAAGGATTTTTGTTAATCACGATCACGTGGAATGGTTTGCGATCGAGTGAGTATGAATGTTTGGTCAGTGCGATCGCGTGGTCTTGTTTGTGATCGCGTAGAGTTAAAGGGGTGCGTGGGTGAGTTGAGCTTTGTTCTTCGCGATCGCGTGGAATGGTTTGCGATCGAGTGAGTATGAATGTTTGGTCAGTGCGATCGCGTGGTCTTGTTTGTGATCGCGTAGAGTTAAAGGGGTGCGTGGGTGAGTTGAGCTTTGTTCTTCGCGATCGCGTGGAATGGTTTGCGATCGCGTGGGTTTAGGTCCTAATAAATCGTGTGAGGATGTCTGCGATCGCGTAAGGTAAATTGATGGGGTAGCAAGTTTGTTCTTCGTGATCGCGTGCCAAAGTTTCCGATCGCAGTGAAGGAATTATTTTAGCTGGGCAGAATGTTTACAAGGCCGGAAGTGCGAATTCAGTTGTTATTTTCTCCATTGTTGCATGCAGACTTGAGAGCTTTTGGAAGAGAATTTAAGGGGAATAAAGGGAAATCATCTGGAGGTAATAATTTGCACTTCATAACACGTTTCTATGTTAATTCTTAAGTGATTGAACCACAAAAATTCTGGAAATTTAGCCAAATTGGGGAAGAAGGGTCCATGAGAAATTTATTTTCCCTTGTGGATTTGTGTGGGCAATTGTGGTCCGATTTTAGTGTTCTTGGTATGTATAGAATCGTGGGAGGACGAGGGTTCTAATTATGTAAAAATTATCGAATTCCAAGATTTGGGCCCGAGGCTCGGGTTTGGCTGAATTTCGAGATTCTTGTTTAATTTGATGATTTTCGATTGGTTGAGTTCCTTCGATATATATTGATAATGTTAACTGGTTTTGGGTAGATTCGGAGCAATCAGGAGCCAGTTTGAGGGGCAAGTGCATTGCAGACTAGTGTCGCAGTCCGGTAGAGGTAAGTAATGGACATAAATATTGTCCCGAGGGTATGAAACCCCGAACTTCGTATTTCTTACTATTTCTAGAATGGCGCACATGTCGGATGACGAGTATGTGGAACGTACTGACTTTTGGATTGGACTAGGTCCTCTCCGCGGCAACTAATGAGTTGCATATTTACTCAAAACCTTATGTTAATTATTTTATAAAAGAATTGTGTAATATTTGGGCTGTGAGCCATGTTTGGGGCCTAGTGCCGATCTGTTTTAACCCCTTGGGGGCTACTTTACTAATATTCTCACTACTTGAAACTATGATTTTTCACTCAGTCTTTCTTGTGAAATTGTTGACACTCCTATTTGATGATATTACTATTTCTTGAAATGAAATACTATTTTTGGGTCGAGAACCCCGTTTTACTTATGGCCCGAGTGGCATGTTGAGTGTGTCTGACTGAGTACGACCGAGGGCCAATGTTGTGAGTATATTTATGATATGAGACAGGTGGAGAGCCTGAGAGTGATTGATGCCATGATTTGGATGTTTATTTAGCGCTTGGGCTGAAGGAGCCCCTCCGAAGACGGAGTCTGTACACACCCCAAGTGAGCGCAGGTACCTACTGAGTGCGAGTGCCGAGTGCCGAGTGACGAGTGATTGGGATGTATGAGTGATTGTGAGGTGCTTGGTGACTGATTATGAGTGGCTATGAGGTGTTGAGTGACGGATTATGAGTGACTGTGAGGCATGCCGATGGGCTGATTATGATATATGTTTTTGCCCAAGGGGCTACTGATGATTCCGCTACTTTCACGCTGAGTTTATGAAATATGTTTTGCCTGAGGGACCTCTATATGATTCATTTCATTTTTATACTAGACCTTTCAGTTGAAGTTGTTCAAATATATTTTTAAAGGGTTTTTTCGAAGATGATTTTTAAGGCATGACGATTTCATACCTCTATGTTATACTATTTGAAAGTAAGACTGTGCCTCCTGTGATTTGATGACATTGATTTTATATGTTCTTGTTGCTCAGACCTAATTTATTTTCATTACTACTGATTTGGTGTACTCATATTACTCCCTGCACCTCTGTGTGCAGATTCAGGAGTAGACCTCGAGCATTAGCCTTTATTGTCCGCAACGGAGCCAGATTGCGGGATATGGAGGTAGCTGTCCAGCGTCCACAACATCTCTGTTTTCCCTTCTTGTTCGGATTTTTGTATTATAATAGTTTATTTTAGGATTATTTCACTAGATGCTCATGACACGTTGGCTCCGGGTTTTGGGGTTAGCAGTATTGTATTATGATGACATTCTTTATACAGTAGATCTGTATATTTATGAAATGCTCAGATTTAAGAAATGGGATGTTTTTAAAAGAAATTGTGAACATGTGATATCGGCTAGCCTAGTTCCACGATTGGCGCCATCACGGCCGGTTGGGATTTGGGGTCGTGACACCTGAAGCCCATCATCCCGTTTAAATCCATTCATACACTTCAGGCCAATTCTGCTCGCAATGAACTCGGCTGATAGCCTTTCCTGGGTCCATAATAACCCACTTCCTCTCATAATACGCAAGAACAACCATCATAGCCGGGACAAACACCCCACAATACACAACCGAATGAACCAAACGCCTTCCAGGCGTAAATTCTCAAATAAGCAATATTACACTTCTTTATACTCAGTCCAAATCATCAATCCATTAAGTGACTTAATGCCACACTACAATCTTCCTGTGGTCACGCTCTCACAACCTTTCACACAAGGTAGCAAGTCTGCACATCCACCACTGGCCACACTAACGCTGTAAAACAAATCAAGAACCCATAACCAGGGTACAAAGCCTCTTCCACCAAATATCAATCCCAGGTGACACCGAAGATAACACCAGCTTACTTCGGACTTTCAAAGCACTTTTTCTTGATCATCCAATCTCATGACCTCCTTGTTAACACCGAACCGCAATCTCGATTCCTTACTTTCAGTTACACACCGTTTACTGCACCTAACATGCCAATATGAAATTGCGCAAGAACTCCGTCATAACTCTAGAACCACTAATAGGGTGAGCACTTCATCATATAGAAACCTTTTACTTACCTCAATTCAAGAGAACAATAACAATACTCAAGTGAATCCTCACAATCATAATACATGCAAATCCTTAAATAGTGGTCTGAACAGCCATAAACCTTTCGGGGCCCGTCTACACCTTACATGCCATAACACTCGAATGCTCCCACATGAAATCTATTACGACGGTCGATAAGCCTTACACACATCTGCACAAACCATACACATAACTCAATCACACCGAAGGAACTGATCATTGCCGTAAGTGCACCATTTCAACCATGGCTAACCACTCTATCTTCTTTTGATCATCTTCAATTGCCTCAGGAATAATAGTAACTTCCTTCAACGCATAGCAAACTCAATCCTCACTCATTCCAAGTGACCTTGATTCACGAGACCATGCTACCTAAATCGTGCAACCCGTCTCATACCCTCATGATAATCTTTCAACAACTCGGAGTTTATTTCTCTCACTCCTCCAATACTATACTGCACACTGAAAATAACATAGAACACTCTCCCTTTCTCGGGAATTATACTGCAAAAGCTTGACTCTTAATCATACTGCTGCCTGAAACCCTTAAACGCCGCATTCTAAACTTTTGAATTTATTATGACCACTATTGAGAGTCACCCACTCTGACTGGCCCCGAATACAATCAACTCCAAGGCTCTTCTAGCACATGAACATCCTCTCAATGAAGTACACGAAGTCACTACCCTTACAACTCGTCTATGCCTTAAGTATAAATTCTGAATCTTTCAAAGCCAAACCCTAGTCCAATAGGTCCAACTTTTGCACACATTCGTCAAATCCCACGCACAATCACCATTTTACTCCTTTCCCTTAGCTGTAATAACTTTCCAACACACCTACAATCCGCAACCCCATGATAACACTCCTACAACCCAACTGCAGGTGGTGGGACTCCCCCACTTAGCCTGAAGCTACTTCTTGCACCACTCTAGACCCTGCTGAGATCCTTTCTCCTCCGTTAGCATGATTTTTCTTAATGAATCCGTCCAATTCTTCTGAATTCCCCTGTCAGCACTCCCTAAACACACCAATTCTCTAGCACCATTAACACATTCTGCCTCCTACCGAATAACCACTAGAATCCCTCATAGAAACTTGCCAACCATGCAACCGCTAACCTACTCGCAGGGGATAACCCACCTGTGGAAATCACCAATTGACACCTACCAATGACGGTGAAATGCACACTCTCTGCAACATCAATACACCATCCTAAGTCTGCTCTCATTCATCAGCTTTACCAGTCCATCCGTTCCTCATGGACATCTACTAAATGTGCTACAACATCTTTAAATTCACCGCCACATTGCGTCCTTCTTCATTCCTAACAAATCCTCCATGTTTTATCCAACCTTTTGCCGGTATAACCCACATTTCAACTTAAGCTCGCGTACCCAATCATCATCCACTAAAACTCTCAAACTTTCCCTCAAGATAAGCAGTTGTCTTACCACTGAACTCATGTGCTACGTTGTCACTCTCCCATTTGATAAACTCATTCCTTTAAACAACTACCTGACTTCCGTTCCTTACACCTGGCCTCTTAGAAATTTAGCCTCCGCCTGACACTTCTCACATGTCTTCCTTTGTCGTATGCTGCCCAATTGCTGAGTCAATTCAATACCATTTTCTGTAGTTCTTAACCCAACAGTTTTCCACGACTTCAAACTCTCTGAATATCATCTATCTCGAGCTGCCTTCATTATCAACACTTATCCAGTATTGAACCACCGTGGCTCACGGTCCCTGACAGCCGCTTCTTCAATACTACTTCACAACACTCTGACCTAATGCAACCGAAGAAACCATAGCACCGGTAGACTTAACACATTCCGTTCGATCAAAGATGACCATAACACATCACAGGTGAATACTCCACCTTACTTAAAAACACCAAGTCTTACTACTTTATCAACCCCAACCGGACCATTCATAATCCAAATACCTTTCCTCTGCCGGAACTAAAATGCTGAAATCTCGAAATCACGTCCTGAGAAGACCTCCCTTCAAGCCATTCATAACTCCTAACATATGGGCAAAAATTCTATCATCATATTGACATCGCGCGATAACCAATCGTAAACATCATCACAACCTGAGCATAACCTCAAGGCTCTCATAAATACAAGCTACTGAGCTGAAACAACATATTATCCTTCCCCAGGGCCATAACAATAGCCCCAACCAATTACACATGGAAATATCTCCCACCACATCCGTAGCACCATTTCAATTCCTCAAATCCATGATTCATAGCAAGCGCTTCATAACGTATAAGATTGAGTAGGAATAAGCATAGGTATAACGATGTGTGGCCAAAATTCATGGTTTTAAGCATTATGTACCTTACATTTTATGTGCGTTAATGATAAAAATACACGTCATATGTGCATAATAAAGTCTATTTCATGTGTAGGTGAATTGGAGATGGAAGCTGAGCTAAATGGATGCATAAATGTTAAAAATACGCTCAAGAGTCGAAAAGGAGTGACCCAGGCTATAGCCGGGCGCTAGAGCCATAAAGCTAGACCTACCCAGGCTATAGTTGGGCATTAGAGCCATAAATCCAGGTCTGCCCAAGCTATAGCTGGGCGTTAGAGCTCAAACACCAGGCCTGCCTAGGCTATAGCTAGGCGTTCGGGACTTAACGCCTGGGGTCTCTGGTCCGGTCCAATTTGATTTTTGAAGGTTTTAAGTGTTTCCCGGTATGAATAGAAGTCTCCTACATGTTTAGGGTTTGTCACAAACATATAAATAGACCCAAAAACACAAATTTGAGGGGAGGATGCCATTTTTGGAGAGAAGATACACACGGGATCATTAGGAAGCAGAGGATTGCTCAGTTTTCTTCATCTTAATCTAGTATTTTCAATTTATGCAAGACTTATGCAATTTTTTGATTCTAGCATGAGTGGATAAAACCCCATTGTTCAGGGGTTGTGGTTTAGCCATGAATATTGTTATTCGACATTAATTTAACCTTGATTATAGTTCACTCAATATATGGTTGTTTCTTCAATTCTTTAATTGCTTAATTGTCTGGCCAGCAGCTAGGTTCTATATACTATCTATGTTATGCTTGGGAAAGTCGTATATATATTAGAGAAGAATTGAAGAGAGCGCGATCTTAACCCTTCAGGGGAGCAGATTTGTGGTTAGGATAGGAATATACCTAGTCACCGTGCTTAATTAAACATCGTAATCTTAGTGCATTCTAATAGATTAATTTCATAGGAATATAGGCGTTAATCTATTGAGAATAGGNTTATCGATTAATTAGCAACCATGAGTGAATTATAAGAAAGGGAGAGTTAATTAGAATGCAATACGAGTGGTGAATTGATCACAACCCTGGAATATTTGTCTCTACTGAATACACATAACAATATTCTTGTCACTTGATAACTAGTTAGTTCATGAAATCATAGTATAAATTAGTTACATTCCTGGATTTTGTTTTGGCTCGATTATATAACAATTTGAGTGCTTCAGCAAGTAGTTTACGCAAGTCCCATTCTACATTCGATTTAACATTATATTACTAGCTACGACCATGTATACTTGCGTGTGCGTTTGGGACTAACTAGTTTTTGGCGCCGTTGCCGGGGACTTGAATATAGACTACTTTTTAGTTACTTGCTTTAAGTGTTTATTTCATTGAGTTTAACGTCACGCTATTTTTGCACTAATCTCAGGAACTTCGAGTAAATGCGTAGGGTCAGAAGCCAAGATAGACTTGACGGCTTTGACCCCGAACCTGAGAGATCATTTCACAGGAGATTGCGAGAGCAAGAGATACAGACAATATTCAGGACTTCATCTAATTTCCTGTGAACACGGGAGAGGAACAACACATGGTTGTTCAGGAGGTGGCAATACCCAGTATTGCTAATGTCACCTCCAGCATCGTGAAGCCCAGAATCACTGGGCACTTTGAGCTGAATCAGAGCATGATCCAACTACTTCATGCAAATGGGCAGTTTTTGGGTCTTCCACACGAGGATCCACAACACCACATTCTAAACTTCTTGGAGATTAGTAATACTTATATCACTAACGGGGTCACGCCAGATTATGTGAGGCTCACGCTTTTCCCATTCTCTATATTGGGCGAAGCAAAGCGATGGCTGAAGGCAGAACCAGCTAATTCCATCACAACATGGAACGATTTGGCGAGAAAATTTCTGGCAAGGTTCTTCCCTTCAGGAAAGACTGCAAAGATTAGGAGTGAGATAGTCTCCTTTAGACAGAAAATAGGTGAATCGTTATCTTCAGCATGGGAAAGGTTAAAAGGGCTACTTAGAGACTGCCCTCATCACAATCAGACAAACGAGGTGTTAGTTCACACTTTCATTGAGGGTCTCCATCCGCATACAAAACTTGTTGTAGATGAAGCAGCCAGAGGTCAGGTGTTGGAGAAGAATTATGATGAAATATTTGCATTACTGAATAAATTCTCCAAAAGCAATCCATACTGGCAAGGTGAGATGGGGAAAAATATGGTTTAGAAGTCACCAGGGGTTCTTGAAATAGACGTTGTCTCAGCATTATCAGCTCAGATCTCTACATTGACTAACCAAGTCAATCAGATGAACCTAATAATTAACAAGCAACAGGCCCAGCCAGTGCAACCAGTTCAATAGATTCATGTATTTTGTGAAGTTTGTGGAGAGGGTCACATGAGCAGTCTATGCCCAGCAAATCTAGATTCTGTATATTTTGTGGGTAATGTAAATCGAGGCCAAACAAATCAGTATGGGGACACATAAAATACCAACTAGAGGAACCACCCAAATTTCTCTTGGGATGGTAATCAAGGCAATCAGAATCAATATCAGCCCCAAGCACCTCAACAACAATACAGACCACCTCAGGCTGAACAATCATCTACCTTTGAGGAGATTATGAAGAGAATGATGAACGACCA
>ML423857.1:4903-22276 GCA_005239525.1 Nicotiana knightiana
GAGCCCCCCCCCCAAACCCTTCTCATTTCCCTCACACACCCCCCGTCACTCCTCTCCTCTCTCTCAAATCCTCTCAACCAAACCCTAGCTCTCAAGCGTCGTCACTGACATAAACTCCACCTTGTGATGTTTCTATACATTCTCCGGCCAATCCTATCCTTCTACGCTCCATGGCTCCCATACATGCCGTATTATTTCTACCCTAAGGTCCTCAAGAGAACTCACACCCTTGGCCATCCGAGTAAGACCTTTCTATCTCCGGCTAAAACCTATGGTTTCTAAGCCTGATTCTCTCTACCTCTGGGTTATATCTCTCTGAAACCCTAACTCATCTCTTGAATCTTCAGATCTGCAATAGATCTGAGTATATTCTGAGTTATTTTACTGTTTTCCTTAAAGATCTCTCCGATTATTCAAAAATGCCTCTTCTTCTTCAAAGTTAGGGTTTCTTAACCCCTTTTCAAAATGACTTTTCCTTCTGATTTTCCGTATTATTCTATGTTTTTACTATTTTTAAACATTTATTCATGTTTTCCCCCTTTTTATCCGCTTTATTATGTCAAAACTCTAAGGTTCTTGGTCTTAACCCTGGGTTCTGAGTCTGTTCTTGCTTATTTGTTCATTTAATTCATTTGCATGACTGTTATTTATGAATTCGTTCAGAGTTTCTGTGATTTTACCTTATTAGGGTTTCTGACTCTTGCTTCTTCCGCTTATATTATGTTTATTCTGTTAATTCCTCTAATCAGTTCTATCTTCTCTAGTTGAATCCCTGATTCTATGTGATTCTTACTTTACTATGTTTCTGATTTACTTCTTCTTGCCTATTATGTGTTTATTCCGTTTGTTCATAGAAATTTTATGTTAGTTCTCCCCTTAATCAGTATTGTTCCTATTTGAATCCCTAATTTTCTGTGATTAACACCTTTTACTGACTTTTTGTGATGATATCTTTTACTGATTTCTGATCTCTAAGTTATTTTCTCGCCTTATTTTATGGTTGACTATACTGTTAATTGATTCTTATGATATTTCCTTAATTAGAACCTTATGTACCTAGTCCTAATTACATGTTTTGTACTTGCACTGTTTGAATTGTTTTCTTATCTGTTATTCCATAGTTTCACATTGATTTCTTTCCTTATTTGTTACCTATTCTTACCGTTTGAAGTTAACTCCCTTAATCAAGGGAGTACTTGCACTGATTTTACTCTAATTAGTTCTGAGTTCCATAATTTACTGCCTAATTGTGATTCTTACCTTATTCTACCTAGTTTCAAACTACTATATATACATTGCTCTTTCATTAACTCAGGACACACGAACACACTAGTTCAAACTCTATCTCTCACACTCAAAGCTTTCTGCTCTCTTTCTGTGTTACTTACTATTATTCTGAGTTAGCCGGCTGCAAGCCAAGGCTAACTATTGTGCTCTCCTGTTCCTTCACTTTTGTGTCTACTGTCTTCTTTACTGGTATGTTGTGATTTCAATTCAAGTCCTAAAAATATGCTTCTTTTACTGCTTCAGTTTATCATGTTTCTAATATGTTTCTATCTGTGGTTTTGTTGTTCAACCTGCAACTAATATGTCTACTTTATTGCTTTATCAACATGCTTCTGAATATGTCCAACCCCTTAGGATCACCCTGCTTATGAACCCCCTTTGTAGTATACCTCAATGTGACTTTGCGTTACTTATGTTTTCCCTAATTTCTATCCTGAACCTTTTGTGCAAAGCAATTAGTTATCCTAAGTTGTCTGATCCTGCGTTGGTTCTGAGATTCATAATATGCTGATTCCCTAAACCCCTATAATAATTTTTATGCTCCTGTAACTATGTGTGCATTACATGTACTCTATGTATCCCCAATCCCCATCACCCATGTGTGTAGGTTTGTTCTTCCTGTTTTGGTTCTGTGTTTGTTTTTGGCTCTATGTTTGATCTGATGTTGTTTAATTATATAACCCTCTCTTTAAAAAGTTGTTTTACTGAATGACTCCCTCTTTTATTTCACAAAACTATTTCAAGCAAGTCTCTTTTAACACCGTTTTCTTGCTAAAACCTTTTCAAAACTATATCAAGCACTCTTACTCTACTCTTAGGTCCTTAAGTTCTGCCCCTCTAATGTGTGACTGCTTAAGGATCCCTATGAGATCCCTCTAAACTCTGATGCATTAGGGCTGGCACTTCCACACTGCACTTACTCAATTATGGTTGTGAAATCTGGGTGTGAGCAGTGCCCGGGATCCCTTGAGGTCCTTAGGGAACTCTGACACACCCGGATATGAGAAAGGCTATGAAACATTTGGGCATTTGAGGTTCTGAGAATCTGGGCCTGTTTTCAGGCTCCCTATAGTGTAACTTCTTAATTTTTCTTTATCTATTTATGTAATTCATTCACATTGGTTTGTAATATTTATTGTAAACGAATAGCTGGGATTGATAGTGAAAAGGGGAGGGTAGCTATGTCTGTTATCAACATCAATGGGTAGAAATCATGCCTTAGGTTTACATTCCCCATGTACGCAGTAGAATTCATGTTTAGAACCAATACATTCTAAGTATGTCATGCATAAGATATCATGTTCTTAGGTTTACTGTTTCAGCATCTCATTTGACATTATTTTATCACTTAGAAATCATGCTTTAGGGCTAAATAATAGCACTAACACGAACTGCTGTTCCTGCACATTTTTGAAGTCATGCTTAACAATGTTGTATTCTTTTGTGCATCGTGATTTAGGAACTCTGCATATCCTGAGATCATGCTGTGCATTTAGAAATCCTTCTTTAGGAACTCTGCATATAAATCATTCTGCATTTTGTGTGCGCATTAGATACCATGTTTTAGGACCTCATTAAGTCACATCTAGCTAAGCTACTGATGCATGAAAAGGGATATAAGACAGTCTCACATATGATTATCCTGTGTTAACAAACTGGTAATAACCCCTGTGTCTTTGCAACACTTAGAACAACATGCTTTAGGTAAAACAACTTCTAAACTATTTTTAAATAATTCTGGTAACTATTGTGCATTCCCCACGCCTATGCAAGCCATAGGTAACCAACTTTTATAAAATCGGAATCTGTTGCTTTGTTTGTTTACTGTTTAATGGTTAACAGACTTAAAATCAGTAGGCAAACTGATTAAGGCCCCTGCTTCTGGTTTTATAAAATAACATTGCATATCTTTTGTGTTTTGATATTCACTTAGACATCATGTTTTAGGATCCTGCTTAATAATACTGCCCTTGTTTGTGTTTGAGTCGTATTGTTTACGTGCATTATCTGTGGAGGTAAATCTGAGCCTCTTAATTGCTTCTTTCCTGTTTTATCTGTTCAAGTCCTATCTGTTCTTGCCTATCGCCTAGTATTTTCTCCTTTCAACCTTAGGGACTGTCTAGAACTGCCTATAGGTAGAGGTCCTAAATTCCTCCAGGGCCATTAAGAAGGGACGGGTAACAGCACGCATAGAGATCGTTAAACAACACTCGCTTTAATAACTGCTAAGGGGTGGGAAAGGGTAGATATGGATATGATAGCCGGTGCGCTAATGAAACGTGTAGCCCCTCATTGAGGAGTGATTACCGGGCATTGCACTGATGTGATCCTATAGTATAAACAACCTAGGACCCCCTATCCCTTACATATGTGTGTTTAGATCATAACTCTTTCAAACCTTGTATGTGTGCCTAGACTCTAAATCTTTTAAACTTTAGCACATATGTGTGCTTAGACTACGAATCTTCTCAAAACCTTTACTTGTTTACCTATGTGCTTTTATTGCTTATGTGCTACCTATTTTAAAATTCATGAAGCTTTTTTGGCCGGGAACCACAGTTGTGGACTTCGAGGGGTGCCTAACACCTTCCCCTTGAAGTGATTTCAAGCGCTTACCCTATCTTTGGTTATCCAATCTGTGTTTGTAAATGACCCTTAGTAGGTTCCCTAACACACCCTAATTCGTTAGGTGACGAATCTTTAATTCCTTACCCCTTTCCCAAAAGGAAACGAGTTGTCCCAATAATGTCAAAAACCGTGGCCGATCTGTAAAGGAGCGCAAAAAAGGGGGGCTCGACAGCATGGCGACTCTGCTGGGGACTTATCTAGGCTTTTACCATTTCAAACTGCTTTGTGAACTTGTCTATACTTTGTTAATACTTGCGACCTTTCCCTTTCCCCCTTTATGTGCAATTAATTGTTTATCGCTTTCAAGTACTTGTTATTTTCAAAATCAAAACTGACATGTTTCTTTTTGTTTTCCTTTGTAACTGGTTTTCAACCATAATTGTTGTATTTACCGCTTTCATAATGTGAAAATACATGACAACATGCTTTTATTGCTCATTTATTGTTGCATAATCATGCGCAACAGCATATTCTACTCGTGCCTATAAAAATCCTATAGCAACGCTTTATGAGTGGTTGCGCTCTTCCATTTTATATCACCCCTAAATTCGGAAAGGCTTATTTGCGGTAAAACTAGTCGATCAGCGTTGCAGTCAACAGTTCCGTGCCTTTCCCCCTCAAGCGCTAAAATCCCCATAGAAACCTTACTCTGTTATATTGTACATGCATCATGGTCAAACCTAGCCAGGTTAATGTCTCGTCCGCACAATAACCTTTTAAGACAGCCTTATCCAAAAGTCCACCGGGTTTTCATAATCCCAACAGACGCAATCCCATTTTGTGCATTTATTTGGAGAACTAAATGCCTGTATGTTAATCATAAGTGTATAAATAGTCGAGTCTGGCAGGGGTAAGGGTCTAACCTTATCTATTTTCAGAAAATGAGGCACGAAGTCCCCAGGTGCGGCATGGTCCAAAGAATCTCACCACTGTTGCTGGATTGGTGGGAAGACCTTTTGCCAAGTGACAAAGACCATGTGAAGAGGGTCCTCGAAAACTTGCCCTCTTTACTGGGTATCCAACCAAAAAACATGTTGATCGAAGCAGCCACTATGTTCTGGGACATAGAAAGGTCTGTGTTCTATTTTGGCAACATAGAAATGACCCCCTTCTTAGAGAAGATAGGGGGCTTCGCGGGATTACCTTGGGACACCCCAGGTTTGTTGGTGCCGAAAAACCGTGCCGCTAGAGGGTTCTTGAAAATGATGGGTTTGAAAAAGAACGATGATTTAGAGTGCCTGACAGATTCCTACATACCTTTTGACTATCTCTATGAACGATTCGGCCATAGAAAATCCTACCGTATCTTCCACAACGAATTCTCTATTACTTTCTTGGGTCATACTCACCGCAGGGTTTTGTGTTCGTTATTTAGTTCCTGGGTATGATAATATTTCCAAGCAAATGAGATAGGATTCACACTAGACTGACTATGGTATCCAAAACCTTGATGGAGGGGATCAAAGGGCAAACATATACCATTATCCCTATGATCATAACAGACATATACCGATCCTTGGGCCGCTGCTAGAAGGGGTTCCAACACTTTGAGGGTTGCAATCTGCTACTACAGGTTTGGTTATTGGAGCATCTCCAAAGGGGTCAATATCGTCAAGAATTTCCACGAAGGGTGTGGAATGATCATATAGCCTTCCATCACCCTAAGAGAATGACCTACATCCTAGACATGTTTGCTCAACTGGAAAATGCTACAGAATGGGCGCAGTTTTTTGACAACTTGACCGAGGACCAAGTTCAATGGATGTTCGAATGGTTCCCAACCAGTGAATTCATCATTAGATCAAGAGATGCTCCGAACCTGGTGTTGATCGGTTTAAGGGGCATATACCTTTGTGTTCCCATCAGGGTTATGAGACAGGCATGTAGGAAGCAAGTTATACCGCGAGTCTCTAAAATGAGCCATTACAGGGCAGATTTTCAGGATGATGACATCCCGTAGAAATGTGAAGCTCAGCATATGTGGCATCTGAAGGTTATTGTAATGAGATCCTTGAGACGATCCCCTCTCTAGTCACAGAGGAATATAATAAGATGCTTACGAGCCCTCCTAATATGGAAGAAGTTCAAAAGGTAATTTTGAGCATGTCGGCGCAAAAGGACACCATCGAGCCCGACAGATATCATGCAGGGCATGTAAGACTTTACCTGTCATGGTTGGAAGACAGCATAGCAGGGATAGTTGAGCCGGGAATCGGCAGAAACAGGGTGATAGACGAAGCGACTGAGGCTCAAGTGAAATACAATAAACTGCGCAAAAGGGTTCGTGAGTCCGAGGCCGAGCATATGGAGCAACACAAGACTGATCTGGAACTTATCAATGAGTGGAAGGAATGGCTATAAAGTCTAATGAAATGCTGGAATATTTGGAGCAGGGTCTGATGGAGCTAGAGGCGAAGACGAGGAAAAGGGTCGCCGACTGCCAGAATGATGAGGGAAACGAAGGAGGACATCTAGCAAGGGTATACCTACTATTGGGAATGCACGACCTGGGGAACCTGATTGACAGAGACAAAGAAGATCGAGCCTGGGGAAGGTCCTTCTGGGACCAAGTAGTCTAGGTTTTCCTTTTCATTGCTTTTTTCAAATGTAATAAGGCCAAGTGCTATTAGTGACTTTATTTCCTGCTTATTATTTTAGTGTCGTTTTGGATTCGTCTATTTTACATTAATGAAATGAGGCATTTTGGCATCTATGTTCTTCAAATCAACTTGTCGCTAGGCTTACCTCGGGCACAACGAGGCTCCTAAGTTAGGACACGATTTTATTCTTGCACTATGTGTTTAAATACTGCAATATTTTCTCATGATCCTCACTGACTTGGCTACCTTTTATTTTTGTTTTTGTTTCTTTCTTTTGATTATTTCCCNTGCATTTTGGCATCATCATCATATCCCACAAGATCTAGGGGACCTCCACCTCCTCCTCCTCCTAGTCCACCTAAAGGCAAAGGGAAAGGCAAAATGGAAAATTTGAGCAACATCAGACAAGAAAACACAATGACAGCTGAACAAACAGAAGCTCTTGACAATCAAGGTACTCAGGTTCAGAATGATGCTATGTCACAACTCGAGCAAAGGTTGTTGAAACTCCAAGGGGAGCTTGAGCATGTCCGGAACTTGGCAAATTTATCCTTCTCACTCAGTGTCCCAGATGTCACTCAAAATCCCATACCTCCTCAGAACACCCCAAACAAACAGAACCCTCCCACAACTCATCATCATACAACTCCACAAAAAAATCAAATTATTCCACCACAGCACCAACACAACACTTTCCGCGCTCCAAGAAATGACCCGCTGATTATCCCTGAACCACAAGACTCCACAGTGACCACCTCTATGCTCAAACACCACGTCATCAAAATAACCCCATATACGTGGAGACTCTACCTCACTCCACCCAACACATTTCTTACACACCTGAATCCAGTGAGAAGGATATGCTCATTAAGAATTTGGCCGAGGAACTCAAGAAGCTGACTAGTCGAGTTCAGGGCGTTGAANGTCGAAGGGTTGAACTACGAGGATCTCTGCATACAGCCCGATGTTGAACTACCGGAGGGTTACAAACCTCCTAAGTTCGAAATGTTCGATGGTACAGGTGATCCCAGGGTCCATTTGAGGACCTATTGTGATAAATTGGTTGGAGTAGGAAGAGACAAGAAGATTCGCATGAAATTGTTCATGAGGAGCCTCACAGGAGATGCTTTATCTTGGTACATCAGCCAAAACCCTAAAAAGTGGTCCCACTGGGTAAGTATGGCATCAGACTTCATAGACCGGTTCAGGTTCAATACGAAGAATGCACCAGACGTGTTCTACGTCCATAACCTTAAAAAGAAGCCCACCAAAACTTTTCACGAGTATGCCGCTCGCTGGAGATCTGAAGCAGTCAAGATCAGGCCTGCCATAGAGGAAGAACAAATGAACAAATTCTTCGTCCGGGCACAAAACCCGTAGTATTATGAGAGGATAATGGTGATTGAAAACCACAAATTCTCTGACATCATCAAGTTGGGTGAGAGAATTGAAGAAGGTATCAAGATTGGAATGGTCACTAACTTTGAGGCACTACAGGCCACCAACAAAGCCTTGCAGTCTTGTGGTATATCCAAGAAGAAAGATGCAGGAACGTTAATGGTTTCACAGGGACCCAAATCCCCGTTGGTATACCGAACTTCCCCACTCACCTATCAAGCACCCTCGCCCACCTATCAGTCAGCACCTTCACCAACATATCAACCATCTCCACCGTCTATATATCAGCCTACTTCCCCCAGATATTCCCAACCAGCTCATGTTTATCATACCTACAACTCTCAGCCATCTCACTTCCAATCACCCCCTGCTTGCCAAAATTTCCCGAGACCTCGACCCAACTTTGATTGCAGACCTCCTAAACAATACACTACCATTGCTGAACCTATCGACCATCTGTATGAAAGATTAAAAGCCGCCGGTTATGTCACTCCTATCCCTGCTATAACCCCTGAAAATCCATCCCAATGGGCCAATCCAAATAAGACATGTGCATACCATTCCGGCATGAAGGGGCACATAATTGATGAATGTCGCTCATTGAAAGATAAGATCCAGTCTATGATTGATAACAAGGTCATCAAGGCAAAAGAAGCTACTCCCAATGTTCACAACAATCCGCTTCCAGATCATAGGGGTGTCAACATGATAGAGATAGAAGAATATTGGGACCCAGAAGGGTCGATCGGGTTAATCATAGAAGGTGATAACCCAAAGAAGCCAACAGTCACTCTTAATCCCATCATAGTCCAGATTCATCCATCCGGATACGTCGAGGTAACTATGTCACTCCCATTCAAGTTTGAAACGACACCACCTGCAAACACACATTTGCCGTTCGAGGTTGAAGTTATGCTGCCCGCTAAGGGACCCATTCCATTCGAAGTGAAAGTAGCTTCACCAATCATAGTGACAGTGTCAACCACGCCACCTTTCAACGACAAGGCTGTACCTTGGGATTACACGGCTGAAGCAAGAAGGAAAGGTAAAGTCAAGACAGAAGAAGCTGGTGCTGCACAGTGGATGACAAGGACCGGCAGGGTCTATATACCTGAACATTTGGTAGAATCTAGCAAGAATGCTTCCAAATGGCCGCCCGTCATTGAGACAGGCCCAGATGATCTTTGGAGAAAGGTGCAGGCCATGGAATACTCAGTCATCGATCAACTGAACAAAACTCCAGCCCAGATATCCATTCTGTCATTGCTGCAAAATTCAGAGACACACATGAATGCTTTCATGAAAGTGCTGAACGAAGCATATGTGCCAAATAACATAACTAGTTGAGAAATGGATAATATGGTAGGTCAAGTACTGGAAAGTCACAAGATCACTTTCCACGAGGACGAGCTGCCATTTGAAGGGCTAAGTCATAACAAAGCACTGCACATCACTGTGCAATGTGAGGACTACTTCATCACCAAGATTCTGATCGACGGGGGATCCAACCTCAACATCTGTCCGTGACAACACTCAAGAAATTAGGCAAGGGGTTGTACGATATCAAAGAAGGATCTATGAATGGACAGGCTTTCGACGGTTCTTAGAGGTCTACTATTGGTGAAATCACTCTTTGCCTGCAGATGGGACCTATATGGTTCGAGGTTGAATTTCAGGTGATAGACATATCGACATCCTACAACCTGTTGTTGGGACGTCCGTGGATACATGCCACTGGGGTTGTGGCATCAACATTGCATCAATCAGTAAAATTTGAATGGAACCACCAGGAGGTGATCATCCATGGAGACAGAAGCAATCCTATCTATAGTCGCCACACCATCCCGGTGATTGAAGGTAGAATAAGGCTAGATGGAGAAACCTACCACCACATTGAACAGATCAATGCAGTAGACAAAGATAAATGGTAGGACAATAAGATCGAGAGCATACTGAACTGGAGTGGGTAAGATCCTGGCAGAGGACTCGGTAAGAATCTTTAGGGGATTTCCAAATCAATACAACTGAAGCACTATGGCACCACTTTTGGGTTGGGATACAAATACACATGGCAAGAGTACGAGAACTGGTCGCCACCATGGCGAAGCCCATACTATTCATTGGAAAAGCCGATACCGCATCTGGAGCAGACCTTCCAGCAAGCCGACGTAATATGGGGGTCAGAGGAAGAAGAAACATTGGAAGCTTTGAAAAATCTATTCCTGGAAGATGGTGACGTGGACTGCTGTGTTATTGTTGAGGAGGAGGAGAAGGAGGAATGCCCTACCGTCTAAGCTGTGAGTAAGGGATCATTCCTCAAGAATTGGACTGTCAGACCATCCAGGGCCCGACGAGTACCGGGTAGCAAGGCTGAACAAGCATTATTTATTTCATTTTTGCTAATGATTTCCTTTTCGCATTTTCCTTTTTCGCATTTTCCAATAAAATCTCCAACGTTCCAAAACACTCAAAAATCACTTTTACGTTTCAACGAATCTGTATTTATTTATTATCATTTTCTCTCATTATTTTATCTATACAACACTATTATTTTCTGTCTTGATGAACTAATGACTGTGACATGCAATGAGACAACGCAACAAAAGGACAGTGATTCAGAAGAAGAGGATGTCACACCCAATGAAATTATCAGAGAAGTTGAGGATTTTTAAAACAAACCTAAGTCCAATCTGGACGAGACGGAGATAATCAACTTGGGAGATTCAGAGACTGTCAAAGAAACTCGCATCAACATTCATTTATCGCCATCAGAGAAAGTGGAATACACACAATTCTTGAAAGAATATGAAGACATACTTGCATGGTTGTACAATGACATGACTGGTCTAAGTACATCCATTGTGGCTCACAAGTTGCCGACCAATCAAATGTGTCTGTCGGTAAAGCAAAAGCTCAGAAAGTTTAAGCCTGATATGAGTCTGAAAATCAAAGAAGAAGTTACCAAGAAAATCAACGCCAAGGTCCTCGGGGTAGTTGAATATCCAACATGGTGAGCCAACATCGTGCCAGTGCCCAAGAAAGATGGAAAGGTCAGGGTTTGTGTCGACTACCGGGATCTCAACCGGGCCAGTCCAAAAGAATGATTTCCCGTTCCAAACATACACATCCTGATTGACAATTGTGCAAAGCATGAACTTCAGTCGTTCGTGGATTATTTTGCCGGATACCATCAGATTTGGATGGACGAAGAAGATGCTGAGAAAACGACTTTCATCACACCATGGGGAGTCTACTACTATAAGATGATGCCATTCAGCTTAAAGAATGCTGGGGCCACCTATATGAGAGCTATGACCACTATCTTCCATGACATGATACACAAAGAAATCGAGGTATATGTGGACGACGTCATTATCAAGTCCAAGAAATCCACCGACCATATAGCAGGTCTGAGGAGGTTCTTCAACAGATTGCGGAAATACAACATAAAATTAAACCCCGCGAAGTGTGCATTCGGGGTTCCTGCCGGAAAATTGCTTGGGTTCATTGTCAGCTGCCGAGGAATAGAACTGGATCCGTCAAAGGCCAAAGACATCCAAGAGTTACCACCGCCAAAGAACAAGAAAGATGTGATGAGTTTCCTAGGGCGCCTTAACTACATCAACCGATTCATAGCTCAGTCCACGATTATATGTGAACCAATCTTCAAGATGCTAAAGAAAGATGATGCGACCAAATGGATCGAGGATTGTCAGAAAGCTTTTGACAGAATCAAGGAATACTTGTCAACGCCACCAGTTTTGGTCCTGCCAGAGCCAGGTAGACCCTTGCTACTCTACCTTGCGGTATTAGATGAAGCTTTCGGCTGTGTTCTAGGGCAGCATGACGAGACATGAAGAAAGGAACAAGCTATTTATTACCTGACTAAGAAGTTCACTCCATATGAGGCACGATATTTTCTACTGGAACGTACCTTCTGTGCTCTGATATGGGTAGCCTAGAAGCTGAGTCATTACTTCTGTGCCTACACAACATATCTCATATCAAGGATGGATCCCTTGAAGTATATCTTTCAGAAGCCCATGCCCACTGGCAAGCTGGCCAAATGGCAAATCCTACTGAGTGAGTTCGACATTGTCTATGTGACTCAGAATGCGGTCAAGGGGCAAGCATTGACAGATCATCTTGCCGAGAATCCTGTGGGAGGAAAATACAAACCCCTGAAAACGTATTTTCCCGATGAAGAAGTTTCATTCATAGGAGAGGACATTACAAAATCCTATGATGGTTGGAGAATGTTCTTCGACAGAGCAGCCAATTTCAAAGGAGTCAGCATTGGAGCTGTCCTGATATCGGAAACAGGTCAACATTACCCGGTGTTGATACCCAATTTTTCCCAATTTTTTTTTTAAAATTGCATATATACATTCAAAGTCATGCATTAATATCAATTGGTATTTTTCCATTATTTTCCTACATTTTTATTAATTTGTCAAGTATTTATTTCCAATAAATAATTATGAAATTGCATCACAAATGATTTTAAAAGTATTTCTTGATTTAATTTATTGTTTATGATCCTAATTAGACCCAATTATTTCATAATTAGCCAAATTGGCATCTTTTGGCTATAATTGCAATAACTTTGCAATTATAGCCCACACATATAATTTTGCTATTTTCTACCAGAAATTAGTCATTTGTACTTTTAAATACTAAATAATCATTTCAAACTATTTTTATGCATGAAATTTATTTTTTATAATTATTAGCTATTTTGTAAATTATTTTAATTCATTTGAATTGGGTATTTAACAAATAGCCTAATCTCATTTCAATTGTAGCCTAAAATTAAACCAGACCCAAGTCCAATTAAATCAACCCAATACCCAAGCCCCAATCCATTAACTTACCCGACCCAATGTCTGAATAAATTGTGGCCGTTGATCAATTTTGATCAACGGACCAAATTCACTCATACCATAATTAACCTAATAGTCTACCCCCCAAACCCTCATTCTCTCATTTTCCCTCTGCTGTCATCTCCTCCCAGTCTCTCTCAAACTCTCTCCACCCAAATCCTAATCTCCTTTCACCGGCTGCTTGCTCGCCGGTAACAATGGTGGTTCCACCACCACCCCTAGCCTCTATGGCTCTCCCCATGTCGGGTTATTTCTGGCCTGAGGTCCTCAAAGGAACCAGAAGGCGGTTCATTCACCCCCTCCCCCCATGGTTTTCATGTCATTCTTAGGCCGTCCATGGCCATCTGAGTAAGATCCTCCCATCTCCGGCTAGAACCTGTGGTTTCTAAGCCGACTCTCTCTCTCTCTTAGGGTTCTCTCTCTCTGAAATCCTAATTTTAACACTAGATTTCTTAGATCTGGGTATATTCCGAGGTATTTTTGCTGTTTTCTTAAAGATTTTCCTATTTTCCTAAAGGATATCTTCATTTTCAAACTAGGGTTTCTTAATCCCTTTTTTTTTTAAAATGATTCTTTTTCTGACTTTAGTGTTATTACGTGATTTTCACTGTGTTTAAAAGATTTGTTTAAGTTTTTCCTTTATCTGATTTTATTATGTTGAAAACCCTAAGTTTCTTGGTTTAATCTTTGGGTTCTGAGTTTATCTTTGTTGTTCGTTCTCTCAAACTTGTTTGCATGTTTTATTCTCATGAATCTGCTTTGATTAATCTGAGTATTTTTGTGATTTTCACCCTGTTCAACTTACTAGGGTTTGTGATTCTGCCTATTTCTGCCTATTATGTGCTTACCTCGCTAACTCTCAGAGGTTTATGTTTATCAGTACTATATTCCAGTTTGAATCCCTGATCTATATGATCTTTACTTTACCATGTCTATTAGGGTTCTAATTCTTGCCTTCTTCCTTGCTTATCATGTGTTTGTTCTGTACAATTTGTGTTGATTCCCCCTAATCAATACTATTTCCTATTTGAACCTTTGATTCCCTGTGATTGATACCTTTCACTAATCCCTTATGATGATTTCCCTGCTGATTTTCCGACCTTAGCTTATTTCTTGCCTTATTTTATGGTCGACTATGCTGTCAAATTAATTCTCATATTATTTCCTTAATTAGAATCCTCTAAACCTAGCCTCAATTACATGTTCTATACTGGTACTGTGCTGAAATTATTTCCTTATTGTGTTATATTCCAGTCATATGGTATCTTTCCTTATTTATTGCATGTCTATTACCGTTCAAAGTTAACTCCTTAATTAAAGGGAGTACTTACATTAATTTTATGCTGATCGACTCCGATTCCCTAATCACTGCATGACATTGATTTTTACCTTATTCTCTACCTAGTTTCAAACTATATATACATTTCTCTTTCATTCACTCAACACACGAACACATTAGTTCAAAAACTCTCTCTCATACTCAAAGCTTTTCTGCTCTCTTTCTTTCTTTGTTACTTACTACTGTTCTGAATTAGCCAGCTGCAAGCCAAGGCTAATTATTGTGCTCTCCTATTCTTCACTTTGTGTTTACTATCTCTTTACTGGTATGTTCTGATTTCAATTCAAGTCCCAAAACCAACATGCTTCTTTTACTGCTTCAGTTTATCATGTTTCTGATATGTTTCTATCTATGGTTTTGTTGTTCAACATGTAATTGACATGTCTACATCATTTTTCATCTAGCATATTGTGTTATGTCACACTCACCCTTTGGATCAATATGCTTATGAATATGTTATCCCTTATAGTATGTCCCAATGTGACTCTACTCTATCTTATGTTTACCTGGTTTCTAGTATGAACCTTTCATTGCAAAGAAATTTGTATCCTAAGTTGTCTGATTCTGTGTTGATTCTGAAATTCATGTTGTGTTGATACCATTATCTATCCCCTAATCCCCATAAACCCCCTACAAGAACTTCTATGCTCATGTATACTATGTGCTCTATGTGTCCCCAATTCCCATCACCCCTGTATAAAGTTCTCTGATTTGAATGTGCTGAATCTGTTTGTGCTGTGATTAGTCTAGTGTTTGTTAATTGTCATACTCTTGTCAAAAACTGTTTTTTACTAAACAACTCTCCTATTTTATAATACTGTTTCAACTAAGTCTTTTTCAAACACTATATTTCCTATTAAAACCTTTTCAAAACTATGTCAAGCACTCTCACTCTACTCTTAGGTCCTTAGGTTCTGCCCCCTCCAGTGTATGACTGCCTTGGGATTCTTGTGAGATCCTTCTGAACTCTGATGCGCTGGGGGCTGGCCCTTCCACACTGCACTTACTCAATTATGGTTATGAAATCTGGGTGTGAGCACTGCCCGGGATCCCTTGAGGTCCTTAGGGAACTCTGACACACCCAATATGAGAAAGGCTATGAAACATTTGGGCACTTGAGGTCCTGGAATCTGGGCCTGTTTTTCAGGCTCCCCATAGTTTAACTTCTTCTTTTCCTTTATCTATTTATGTAATTACTTAGCTGGTCTGTAATAATTATTTGTAAACAGATATTGGGGATGGTTAGTGAAGTGGGGAGGGTAGCCATATAGTTCTGTTAACATCATCGGGTAGAAATCATGTTTTAAGCTTAAAATTGTTTCTATCTTCATTAGAATCCATGTTTTAGGACCAGCATGTTCATTTAAACCATTTCAAGCATGCACTAGATACCATGTTCCTAGGATTTCATGTCTATTGTTTCAGCATCTCATCCATGCTTTATGTGTATCGCTTAGCCATCCTGCATTTATATGTGCATATTAGATACCATGCTCTAGGATTTCGCTTACATCTACTTAACCACGCCTAGTTTAACTACTGACTCATGAAAAAGGTAGAAACAATGTCACATCTAATTGTCTTACTCTTAATAAAACTAGTAACAATCTCTGCATAATCGTATCACCTAGAACAACATGCTTTTAGGTAAAACAACTTCTGAACTATTTTTTAACAATTCTGATAATTATTATGCACAATCCCACGCCTAGGCAAGCCTCAGATAATCAATCTCTTTAAAGCTGGAACACTGCTTGGTTGTGTTTACTGTTTAAAGACACATGTTTCGAAATCAGTAGGCAAACTAATTAGGTCCTACTTCTGGGTTTATAAATTGAAACTGCATATCTTTTGTGTTTTGATATTCACTTAGACATCATGTTTTAGGATCCTACTGAATAATACTGCCCTTGTTTGTGTTTGAGACGTGCTGCTCATGTGCATTAGCTGTGGAGGTAAATCTGAGCCTCTTAACTGCTTTTTCCTGCATTTATTTGTAAAGTCCTATTTGTTCTTGCTTGTCGCTTAGAATTTTATCCTTTTAACCTTAGGGGTTTTGTCTAGAACTGCCTATATTTAGAGTTCCTAAATTCCTCCAGGTCCATTAAGAAGGGACGGGTAACAACACGCATAGATGTCATTAAATAAACTCGCTTAATAACCACTAAGGAGTGGGAAGGGTAGACATGGATAATATATCCGGTGCACTAATGCAACGTGTAGCCCCTCATTGAGGAGTGATTACCGGGCATTGCACTGATGTGATCCTATAGGATAAACAACCTAGGACCCCCTATCCTTTACATATGTGTGTTTAGATCATAACTCTTTCAAAACCTTATATGTGTGCCTAGACTCTAAATCTTTTAATCTTTAGCACATATGTGTGCTTAGACTGTGAATCTTCTTGAAAATTTTTATTTACCTATGTGCTTTTATGGCTTATGTGCTACCTGTTTTAAAATTCACAAAGTTTGTTTGGCCGGGAACCACAGTTGTGGACTTCGAGGGGTGCCTAATGTAAATGACTAATTTTTGCCCTATCTTTTATATATGTATATACATGTATATGTGTGTGTGTGTATTTTATTCTTATTTGTGTATGTATAGGTTTAGGTTTTAAGAGTTGTTTAAATGGTTTGATAAATGGGGTAGGGATTATGCCACTTGAATTTTAAAGAAATCAAGCCAAAATTTAGCCCAAATCAGTGGCCCAATTCTATTTGACCCGGTCTGGTGAAGCCCACCTGAGTGATAAGCTAAACGACGTAGTTTCATGGTGAAACTACGTTGTTTTGTTTAATAACTTGAAGATTGAATTTCAATCGTTGATCAATCCTTGATCTAATGGTTCTTATTTGATCTCTCAAGAGGTATATAAAGCCCTTATTACCTGAAAATTTCCCCCATTTTCCCCCCTATTATTTTTCTTTCCTCTCTTTCTTTCCTCTCTTCTCATTCTCTCAAACCCCCTGCCGTCGCCGCCCACTGTCGCCTCCGGAAATCGCCCACCGGCGGCGGCTGTCCTTCAAACACCCCCAAATTACACCATTCTCTTCCTCTCTTCACCCTCTTTCTAGATCCACAACCCAAATCCCCCAAATCCCCACCAAAAATCAACAATATCAAACCCTAGTCGCGTTGTCACCATTGCCGCCGCCGCCCGTCGTCCAAAATACACCAAAATGGCATCACCGGCCTCCTGTCACTCTCCTTTTCTCCGTTCCATGCTTCAAAA
>ML423857.1:40756-74695 GCA_005239525.1 Nicotiana knightiana
GGGAGAGGGGGGGGCATTTTTTGTTACATCTAAAAATTACTTCCTCTTTTTCAATTTAGATGACACGCTTTACTTATTAGTCCCTTTAAAAAAGAATGACATATTTCTACAATTGAAAATAATTTAACTTTATACTCTTCTTTTTACTCATTTTAACCTTCACGAGAAACTTTAATAGTCCCACAAAGCTTTTACCCCTTAAACTTTTAAGACCACAAATTTTAAAAGTCTTTTTTTTCTTAAACTCCGTGTCGAGTGAAACTACCTCATCTACATGGGGAGTACATATAAGCTAAAAAAGTTATGTTAACAAAAAAAAAATGATTTCTTTCTTAACAAAGATAATGAAGTAGGATTTGCAACTATTATGATTTCTGTCAAGGAAATTGAATTTGAAATGAATATCGAACCCAAATTTCATAAGAAACGTGTGTTATAAAAGAAGAAACAATTTGATGAGAATGTTGATAATGAAATCTCAAAATCTCTCGAAGAGTCCTTCAAAGTTGATTACTTTTTATACATAATATACAAGGCTATTTTTTTTTACTTCAAAATAGATTTGATCAATTCAAAACATATGAAAATATTTTTGATTTTCTATTTAGCATTAAAAAACTGAAATCTCTAGATGATGAAAATTTATAAAAATATTATCTTAATCTTAAATGTTCCTTATAGAATAATAATCAATTCGATATTGGTGGTTTAAATTTATTTTCTAAATTAAAAGTGTTAAGAGAAATAGTATAATTAGAAAATAATAATTTAATTGATATACTCAATCAAATAAAAAGATTTGATTCTTTAACAAATCCTATATTGCTTATAGAATAATTAATAAGTCCAATTATCATTACTTCAGCAAAAAGAATCTTTTCAAAATTAAATTAATAAACTTAATAAAGATCAATAATGTATCAAGAGGGTTAAATAGATTAGCTATATTATCAATTGAGAAAGACTTATTGAAAACACATGAGTGTAAAAAAATTATTAATAACTTTGCATCTAAAAAAAGCTAGAAAATAGACTTTAAATAAAAAATAATAATAATTTCTTTTTCTTAAAATTTTTTTTAAGTGTAACGACCAGCCGGTCATTTTAAGTATTACAGCCCCGTTCCCCCATTTACTACTTATCCTGTATTCAATTATAATTATGTGACTCGTCGGAGAGGGTTCAAAATGAATTAGAACACTTAGTTCCAAGATTTAAAGCTTAAGTTGAAATAGTTGACCGGATGTTGACTATGTGTAAACGACTTCGGAATAAATTTTTGATGATTCCAATAGCTCTGTATGGTGATATTAGACTTGAGAGCGTGTCCGAATTTGTTTTTGGAAATCCGTAGTTAAATTAGGCTTGAATCGGCTAAATAGAAATTTAAGTTTGGAAGTTTGACCGGGGAGTTGACTTTTCGACATCGGGGCCGGAATCCGATTTTGAAAACTTGGAATACGTCCATTATGTCATTTATGACTTGTGTGCTAAATTTGATGTCAAACGGACTTGATTTGATAGGTTCCGGCATCAAATGTAGAAGTTTAAAATTCTTAGTTTCATTAAGCTTGAATTGGGATATGATTCGTGGTTTTAGCATTATTTGATGTGATTTAGAGGTTCGAACAAGTTCGTATGATATTTTAGGACTTGTTGGTATATTTGGTTGAGGTCCCAGGAGCCTCGAGTGAGTTTCTGATGGTTAACATATCAAATTTGGACTTAGAACAATTGAAACTTGCCGCTGTCTACTGATGATCGCACCTGCAGAAAATGGCACTCAGGTGCGAGCTCGCAGAAACGAGCTTTGTTGCGCAGAAGTAGAATTGGCTTGGCAAGGGCAGGGGTCGCAGGTGCGCACGGAAGACCGCAGAAGCGGAAGTTAGAGGGGAAGGGCCTCATCGTCGAAGTGGTTTGGGTTCTACAAATGCGAGGCCGCAGAAGCAGACCTTTTTTCCGTAGAAGCAAGGAGGACCTCGCATCTGCGAGATCGTGGATGCGGTTAAGTACTCCGCAGAAGCGGAAACACTGGACATGCTACAAAAACAGAAGGGTCCGACATTTTTGTTATTTTGGACATTCCAAACACGGTTTTGGTGGCGATTTTCAGAGAGAATTCAGGGGAAAACTTGAAGTAAGTCACTTTATGATCATTTCTAGTCAATAATATTGGATTATCATTGAGTATTTCAACTAGATTACGTGTTTTTGAGGTGATTTTAGAAGATTTGGGTCTAGGGATTTGAAAATGAGATTTAGAGATTTGAAGGTCAGTTGTTGTCAGAATTTGGTAAATTTGGTATGGTTGGACTCCTGGTTGAATGTACGTTCATATTCTGTAACTTTTGTCGGGTTCCAAGACATGGACCCCACTGGCGATTTTGAGTGTAATTTCGGATTTGTTGGAAAATTAGTATTTTGATATGGAATTAATTCCTATAATTTGTGTTGACTGAATCGAATTAATTGTAACTAGATTTGAGCCGTTCAGATGTTGATACACACAGAATGGAATTTCTGGAGCATTAGCTTGCTCGATATTGGACTCGTCTTATTTGAGGTAAGTAACTCTTCTAATTTTGGAGCTGAGGTATTAACCCTGATTATACGCGTTATGTGTTTGGTGTTAAGGTGACGCACATGCTAGGTGACGGGCGTGTGGGCGTGTACCGTGTGAACTGTGACTCTGTTATTTCTGTCGTACTGTGTAGTTACCTGAACTTATCTGTAATCATGAAATCTCTACGTACTAGAGTTATCGAGCTGTGATTCATGTTAGAAACCATGTCTAGATTATATACTTATCCTGTTGGGACCCACTGTGGTCATTACTGCAGTTGAGTTATTTACTTACATTGCAATTTCATACTCAGTCATATTCATTCAGTGCATATCATATCTCAGTCTCTGTTGTTATTTATTGATACATCATATCATCATTCTGGGCTAGTTTCATGACATTGTGAGACCGAGAGACTGGAGAGTTTGATGATTGAGTGAGGCCGCGGGCTTGATTTTGAGATATTGATACTATAGCACGTGAGTTATCCCTGCGGATCTAGATATTTATACTAGAGCACGTGAGTTGTCCGTGCATCAGGTAAGTTATCCATGTTGATCCATATATTCATATTATAGAATGTGAGTTGTCCGTACTACACGTGAGTTGTCCGTGCGGATAATAAGGCTTGGGCTGAAGGAGACCCTCTGGAATCTTCACATACCCTTAGTGAGAACAAGTACCTATTGAGTGCGAGTGCAAGGGCCAAGTGATTGGGAGGACTGAGTGGATTGATACTCTGAGAGTATGCATATGGTTGTTCACTGTGTTCCTGTAACGACCCGACTTGTCATTTTAAAAATTTATGCCCCGTTCGGCGACATAAGGTCTCGAGAAGCTTCGTAATATGTATTATGACTCGCATGTGTGGTCGGGTTTAGTTTTTGGAAGATTCGGAATTTAATTTAAAGAAAAATTCTCATTTTGAAGCTTAAATAGAAAGAGTTGACCAGAGAATTGACTTTTGAAAAACGACCTCAAAATGGAGATTTGATGATGTCAATATCTTCGTATGATGATTTCCTACTTAGGCGTATGTTCGGATTTGGATTTGGAAGTCCGTAGAACAATTCAACAAATTTTGGCGAAATTAGAAAATTGACGTGTTATAGTTATATTATTTTATGTGCGGACGAGGTCGATTAATATGATGAATAACAATTGGATATGATAATAAGTGTACGAGGCATATTAAAAGATATATGGGGTCTAAGGAAAGTTCTAAGTCCAAGCCAAGTTGGAAAATTTCATAATAGACTAAAATTCCAAGAGAATGCGCACAAGACCCTAATTTGGACGAGCATATCTAAAAATATTCAAAGTTTTGTATCATTCATAACCTATCAAATTAAATATCTTTGAGTCTAGTTTTCAACTCTTCAAACCGTTCGTCATTTGGACATTTCTACACAAAGTTATGACCAAATTACCGAAGGCTGAAAAAATGCGATCCTATGGGAGAGATTATGCGATCACATATCAAATATGCGGTCCGCATACTTGATATGCGACCACAAAACAGGTCTCAAAGTGGACCAGAACTGCCCAGTTTTGGGCACTGAGTTATGCGATGGTTTTGCTGCCCGCATACCCATTCTGCGACCCATTATGCGATCGCATACCTTGTTTCGGAGGCTTAATCTTCCTTCCTATTTTCATAACCCGACCCCATGTTGATAAATAGGCTTTGGGGATTATTTTGGAGTGTTTCTCTGAGCATTCTAGAGAGAGGTGAGAGCATTTTAGAGAGATAAGGAGGAAACCCAACATTCAAATCATCCAATCTTCAGGAATCAAGGAACCCAATCACAAAATCTTCATCTAAGAGGTAAGGATTCCATACCCTAGTGTTTAATTTCGATTTTTGGGTAAAGATGGGTGATTAGGATAATGATTCTTGTATGTGAAAGTATTAGTTATACATGCTTGTAACAATAAGGTTGTGGGAAGATTGTTGAATTCAAATAGGTAAAGATTGGGTTGAAAATAGTAGAAATCTTCAAAACTTTAATTTAGGATTTGCAAGGTAATTCGATGTCGGAATTCGATAATTTTTGTATCGTTGAACTCGTATCGGAACGTCGGATTTCGTAAGTTTTTTGGGATCGAAATGTGGGTCCCGCTGTCGATTTTAAAATGAATTTTGGATTTTAATTCGGAATATTAGTAATTTTATATGGAATTAATTCCTACGATTCGTATTGAGTATATTGAATTGTTTGTGATTAGATTTGAAGCTTTCAGACACGAATTCGCGAGGCGAAGGTTTATTGGAATCTTGAATTTGGTTGCGAAACAAGGTAAGATCTTGCCTAACCTTGTGTGGGAGAAATTACCCCTTAGGATTTGAGTCTTCTATGTTGATTGTAGCCCGTGTACACGAGGTGACGAGTGCGTACTCGGACTTATTTATAGGAGGTTGTCCTTTTAGGATTCTTAGGTCCTTATATTCCCTATATAGGAAGTTGTAATTGTTATATCTGAGTTCCTGGTTGCTAGTTTCATCTCTTCCTGCTTAAATTAGATTTTCTTGCTTTTAGTTTCCCTTTTGTTGTTTATTTGATCTTAATTGACTTAACTGAATGTTTTAACTCTTCTACCATCATGTTATAATTTCTCCGAAAATTGCATATTTGACTAGAATTAGTATTATCTAGCCCTATAAATGTTTAGCGGTAATTGGAATATCTACACGTTGCTGTCAAGCATGCCCGTGAGTCGTATATTGTGACTTATATGATTGTCCCTTAAGTGCTACTTAGGTTTATTTTGATACTCATCCATGTTTATGGTATTTCCTTGATGTTGCCTATTACTGAGCATTGGTTCGAGCTGAGTTTTATTCCGTGAAGCTAATTGTTTAAGCGAGATTGGTTATAGTTGTTTCCCTTGTCGGGTTGATCTGTTTCTTATTGTTGACTTGAATATTGTGAATCGTTGCTATATTTGTTTGTTTTCCCCTCGTTATATTGTTTCATTTGTGCTTGGCATTCCTTTCAGTGGCTATTCGTATGAGTGAGTTTTACTGATCTTGTGATTTAAATTCTTGTCTTTATTTGCTCGTCGCACTTTGCATTTCTATCTTTTATTGCTTTTGCTCTTGTTGTGGCAATGTACGTTGTTCCTGTCGTATTCTGGTTGTTTTCTCCGTTGACTGCATTGCATATTTAAATTGGGACTACAGACGTATTCCGGGAGCTTTGCCCCTGTACAACATATTTAACTTGGGACTACGGACGTATTCCGGGAGCTTTCCCCCTGTACTGCATATTTAAATTGGACTACAGACGTATTCCGGGAGCTTTTCCCTTGTACTGCATATTTATTTTGGGACTATGGACGTATTCTGGGAGCTTTCTCCCTGTACTGCATATTTAAATTGGGACTACAAACGTATTCCGGGAGCTTTCCCCCTGTACTGCATATTTACTTTGGGACTACAGACGTATTTCGGGAGATCCCCCAGCACTGCATATTTATTTTGGGACTGCGGACGTATTCCTGAAGATCCCCCTTGTACCGCGTGACTAATTCTGAACTACGGGACGGAATCCCGGTTGTTTTATATTGAAGAAAACTATGTTTAAAAAACATTTATTGGAAATGTACATTTGAAAATCTTTTATTGAAAGGAATTTCGTTTGAGGATTTCGTACTGTAAAGTATATTTATATATCTTTGGAGGAAGTATATTTCAAAGGAAATTTTCCAACTGAAATGATTATAATTTTTAAAAGCTTTCAATATAAACTTGCGATTTAAATTTTTCGCTCGAAGATTTGACCAATTTATTGGGTTGTCTTCTAAGGCCTGATGTGGAAGAACTAATGCAGTGCTGAGTTACTGGTCTTCTTATTGTTTTGTGGTTTCCGGTTTTGGCTTGTACTTCGTCTATCTTTTCTGTGTATTATTATGCTGTTTCGTGGTTGTTTGCTGAATTTCTTCCGCATTGTAGGTGTTCTGTTATTTACTATATTGTGCAGTCATTAGATAGATGTCGTATTCTGCCATTTCTATATTTATGTCTGTGTAACTTATTAGACCAGTGCCGTCTTGACTAGTCCTCGTCACTACTTCACTGAGGTTAGTCTTGATACTTACTGGGCACCACTATGGTGTGATCATACTACACTTCTGCGCATTTTTGTGTGTGCAGATCCAGGTATTGATTGTTAGGAGCTACGCGGATCATTGCCGAGGAGACTCATGGTAAACCTGTTGCCGCGTTCGCAGGCTTCGGAGTCACCTTCCTACTTTTATTCAACTGTTCTTACTTATTTCCTAAAAACTGTATTTAGGAGTTGTAGAAAATTCCGTAGAGCTTATGACTTGTATTGCCGTTTTTTGGGAAATTGTAAATTCTGTCAAGATTTCTATATCGAGACTGTTAGATTTCCTTTATTATTATTTTTATTCAGTAAATGTTAGCTTACCTAGTCCCTAAGACTAGGTGTCATCACGATACCCAACAGAGGGATATCTGGGTCGCGATAAGTTGGTATCCGAGCTCTAGGTTCATAGGTGCTACGAGCCATAAGCGAGTTTAGTAGAGTCTTGCGGATCGGTACGGAGACGTCTTTACTTATCTTCGATAGGCTACAAAACTATTAGGAAATTTCCAATTCTTTCATTCCTTATCGTGCGACATTTATTCAGCTTGAGGCATATATCTTACATTACTTTGCATTTGCTCGTGTATGAAATTGCACACGCAGGATCAACTATGCGCCAATGGTTCGTGTTAATACAGAGGGGCTACAAGAGAGCCATGGATCCTCAACCATGGTCTCAATGTGTCGTCCAGATCGAGGATATGGAACTATTGAGGGAGCATTCAGTTGTGCACATAGGGTTGCAACAAGTTCTGACATATAGTTGATAAGTACGATCTTAAGAGGGTTTAGTTAGTTTCCTAATCGTCACGAGATGGATGTAGATCTGAAGATAGTTGGTGGTATTAGGGACTATGTGGTCCGTATGGGATTTCCATTTAGTGAAGGGTATGTAGTAGCAGTCAAGGCACCGGAGGAAGCGACTTTAACTGTCACGAGGATGATATGCGCCAAATAAATGGCTTGAGGTGTCTTATGACTGGAGTTGTGCGAGCGGTGAAGGTTTGTATTGTGGATCGTCGGACTGTGTCCTATGGCTTTGCGCCAAGTGAAGGGAGTTCACTATCAACGATTAGATTGTGGGGTCATGTGTTATATCAGTTTGGGCCTGAGATGTATATATGTTGTATTGAAAGGTTCTCCAAAACTTGTATATGATTAAGAACTGAGATTTGTATGGGATGATGCTGAGACTTGCGGTATTCCAGCGTCCTTAATAATTCTACATTTCAGTATCAACTAGGTCATGAAAACAATTTCAGAATACTCTGGGTGCTCCAGTAAGTTCTTATAGTACACCACCAACACGAAATTCTTACAGTGGTTATTCTAGTTATCCGACACAGACTCAGTATGAGAAACCGCGACCTCAGAGGGGTTGTTATGAGTGTAGTGATACTAAGCATATCATGAGAGATTGTCCCAGACTTGAGAGGGGTGGATTTCATCAGAACACTCAAGATACAAGCTTTACTCCAGTTAATACTCCACGTGCACAGTTAGTTAGAGGTGGAGGACAGGCGGGTAGTGGGCACCTAAGAGGTGGAGGCCCGATCCGTTGTTATAATGGCTATGATTTGGCTGAGGCCGATGCACCAAATGTGTCGTTACAGGTACGATCCTGATTTGTTATAAAAATAAATATTTCCCCTTAGTCGGATTCGGATCTAAATATTGAGGTGAGTCCTCCTATTATGCTCCGCTTATGGGCGAGCTTTGTAAGTTTGTGACCCACTTATATGTTTATCCCTGTTGGGAGATTTGTAGATGTGGGTCCGTGTCTGCCATTTTATATTGTACACCCTTGAGGACTATAAGTACAAAAGTAATGTTTATGATTCACTACCATGGGTTTAATGTGTTTCAGAATAATTGATTCCAATTTTATGAATTATATGTGTCACGACCCAAACCGATGGGCCGCGATGGGCACCCGTTACCTTACTCGATCGAGTACCAACGTAACGTATCATTCTTATTACATCATCATATACACGTGACATACGAGCCTAATAGGCCAATATAATCATTTATAAACTCAAAACATAGGCCGACAATGCCGTACAATCTTCCACGTATACGACATATGTCTACAAGCCTCTAAGAGTACATAAATGTCATAAAGGTCGGGATAGAGTCCCGCCATACCAAGCAATACCCGTCTAAATCATACTGACCAAACAAGCGACTCCGAAGCAAATGGAGCACACCAACATCTTCTGCTGAGCTGATAGCCTACTTGGAGGGCTCTCGACCTGTCTATCGAGACCTGTGGGCATGAAACGCAGCGTCCCCAGGCAAAAGGGACGTCAATGCGAATAATGTACTGAGTATGTAAGGCACATAAATAAGTACATAAGAGACATGGAAAAAATATAGAGCACATAACTCAACCTGTAAGCCTAAATAGCTTTGTAAATCAAAAATTACTTTTAGCGTCATGCATATGCATATGAATGTCATGTCGTGCATAGGTACATGTTTCTTCCGTATAATTTAGACCATGCCAAAAGAAAGAAGGGATAGCCTTAACATACCTGGAGTAGGAAAAAATCCGTATATTCTTGGAAAAGATTGCATCGTACTCCTTTAGAACCGAAAAATTTTACATTGCTAATATATAAATAATTCTTGCTGGAATTGTTGAAACTTGTAGGAAGCACGTTGCTTAATGAAATCTGACTTAAGTGTTTGAAGATGAAAGAATTGAAAACTTCACAGTAATGGCCAACTTTAGTTTGCCATTTAGTTTTCCACCTAATGTCTTGAGAATGAATGTTAATGTCTAACGTCTTGAAACTTATCAGAATGACTAATGTCTTGAGAAGGAATGTGTAAAATTTTTACCTTAGTTTGCCACCTAATCTCAAATGAACTTTAGTCATTTGTTTGGTTATCTCTTTGCTGCCACGTAGGGGTGGGGTGGGGAAAGTTAACCTTTATCCACTTATTAGGTAATTAGGTAATTGCCCGTTACCCGATAATTAACCAATTACCCGCATAATTAATAATTGTCTCAAATTACTTAAAATTCTACTTATTTTTAATATACTTTATACTTCCTACTATCATGGTGATATGGTACCTAGTATGGTACTAGTCCATAAATCGGGTATTAAAGCTCGGCCCGAATTTTTATCCCAACATGCCAAACTTGGACGAAAATTATTTTCTTTGACTTGCTTCCCCTCTCACCTTCATGAATTTACTCATTACTTGTTTGAAATAGCATAATCCTTATAATCTCCAAATACTCTTTTCCTTGGACTGATGTCAATTATCTTACGACAAATTCAACGTACAATACTACAGGGTGCAACATCATCGTAATTTAATACTGCGAAGCGTATCATCATCGTAATATAATACTGCGGGACATAATATCAACGTAATATTGTGGGGCGTAACAATATGCCCTACCGGTATGAGGGTTCATTATGCGTTATGAAAAATGTTTACGAAATTTATTGAAAAGAAGAAAGAAAGGAAATTGAAAATTTCAGTTGGCACAATGTGAAACATACTTGTGATTCGGAGTTGAGGACGAGATCCTCGTATTTTTATATAATGTCAAATATTTAAACCGGGCTGCAAGACGCAGTGGAGGTTATGTAAGGACGAGGTCCTTGTGGTAAAATATTTATGAGTTTAAATTCTCCCTTTGTGAAGTTTAATTTGTATGATAATATTAAAAGAGAGTCATGCCTGTTAGGCTTATTTGATAATTCTTGTATGTTTTATGTTCATATTAAGCCATTTTTGTGCTGTAAACATTGAGTTTTAACTTATGAGATGAGTCCCGGGTGGCGTTAAATGTGACTCATTAATCCGATTAAGTAATCATGAGGTCTTCATGCCTCACATTCTGTTGTCAGTATTGTGAAAATTCAAAATGAGGTGGTGGTTAATATGAGCTTAATTGATGATGCTGGAATTAATTATGAACAACTTTTAAGACTAGAGATGTGGTGATGAGCATACATATGATGTGCTTCATATTCTGATATCATTATGATAATGCAGGGCTTGTAATGTTGAGATTGGTGTTATTGATATATACATTGTGGATGTATTGCTAGGAGTTATTTTGGTGTTACTCTGGCAGGTGGATAGTCCCAATTACAGGGGAGACTCTGCTGAAATTTTTGAAAAATTTGGGAGTTAGAAAAAAATATTTGGAAGATTAAGACGTGCAAAAGAAGAGATAAGTTATGTTATGTGGTTGAGGGCGAATGATCCTAAGCAGGGAAGAATGTAACACCCCAGAAATTTTTTGAAGTATTTCAACACTATCCAAAAAATAAAAAATAAATTAATGTGTGTGTAGGTACGAGTTCCTATAGCTAGTTGAGACTAATACCGTGCGTTGTTGTGAAAATTTGGCCTTTTGAAAATGTTGGAGTGTAAGAAAATTGATCTTAAAGTTTACAAATATGGATAAAAGAAATAAACTCAAATGAGATGATGTTGTTGGGGTTATCTCAAACATGGTAGCGTGGAATCAACCATGAGTATATGTGTAAAAGTAAAAACCATCAATTCGGTAACCTCAAAATAATTTTTAGAAAGTTCGAGGACGAACATTTGTTTAAGAGGTGGAGAATGTAACGATCCGACTTGTCGTTTTAAGAATTTACGTCCCGTTCGGTGACATAAGGTCTCGAGAAGCTTCATAATATGTATTATGACTCGCGTGAGTGGTCGAGTTTAGTTTTTGGAAGATTCGGAATTTAATTTAAAGAAAAATTCTCATTTTGAAGCTTAAATAGAAAGAGTTGACCAGAGAGTTGACTTTTGAGAAGACGACCTCAAAATGGAGATTTTATGATTTCAATAGCTTCGTATGATGGTTTCATACTTAGGCGTATGTTCGGATTTGGATTTGGAAGTCCGTAGAACAATTCGGCGAATTTTGGTGAAATTAGAAAGTTGACGTGTTATAATTATATTATTTTATGTGCGGACGAGGTCGATTAATATGATGGATACCAATTGGATATGATAATAAGTGTACGAGGCATATTATAAGATATATGGGGTCTAAGAAAAGTTCTAAGTCCAAGCCAAGTTGGAAAATTTCATAATAGACTAAAATTCCAAGAGAATGCGCACAAGACCCTAATTTGGACGAGAATATCTAAAAATATATAAACTTTTATGTGACTCACAACCTATCAAATTAAATATCTTTGAGTCTAGATTCCAATGATTCAAACCGTTCATCATTTGGACATTCCTACACAAAGTTATGACCAAATTACCAAAGGCTGGAAAAATACAATCCTGTGGGAGAGATTATGCGATCGCATATCAAATATGCGGTCCGCATACTTGATATGCGACCGCAGAACATGTCGTAGAGTTGACCAGAACTGCCCAGTTTTGGGCACCGAGTTATGTGATGGTTTTGCTGCCCGATTCTGCGACGCATTATGCGATCACATACATTTTTTCGGAGGCTTTATCTTCCTATTTTCATAACCCGACCCCATGTTGATAAATAGGCTTTGGGGTTTATTTTGGGGTGTTTCTCTGAGCATTCTAGAGAGAGGTGAGAGCATTTTAGAGAGATAAGGAGGAAACCCAACATTCAAATCATCCAATCTTGCATCAATCTTCAAGAATCAAGGAACCCAATCACAAAATCTTCATCTAAGAGGTAAGGACACCATACCCTAGTCTTTAATTTCGATTTTTGGGTAAAGATGGATGAATAGGAGAATGATTCTTGTATGTGAAAGTATTAGTTATACATGCTTGTAACAATAAGGTTGTGGGAAGATTGTTGAATTCAAATAGGTAAAGATTGGTTTGAAAATGGTAGAAATCTTCAAACTTTAATTTAGGATTTGCAAGGCAATCCGATGTCGGAATTCGATAATTTTTGTATGGTTGAACTCGTATCGGAATGGATGTTTGGATTTCGTAAGTTTTTTCGGGATTCGAAATGTGGGTCCCGCTGTCAATTTTAAAATGAATTTCGGATTTCAATTCGGAATATTAGTAATTTTATATGGAATTAATTCCTACGATTCGTATTGAGTATATTGAATTGTAATTGATTAGATTTGAAGCTTTCGGACACGAATTCGCGAGGCGAAGGTTTATTGGAATCTTGAATTTGGTTGCGAAACGAGGAAAGTATCTTGCCTAACCTTGTGTGGGAGAAATTACCCCTTAGGATTTGAGTCTTCTATGTTGATTGTAGCCCGTGTACACGAGGTGACGAGTGCGTACTCGGACTTATTTATAGAAGGTTGTCCTTTTAGGATTCTTAGGTCCTTATATTCCCTATATAGGAAGTTGTAATTGTTATACCTGAGTTCCTGGTTGCTAGTTTCATCTCTTCCTACTTAAATTAGATTTTCTTGATTTTGGTTTCCCTTTTGTTGTTTATTTGATCTTAATTGACTTAACTGAATGTTTTAACTCTTCTACCATCATGTTATAATTTCTCCGAAAATTGCATATTTGACTAGAATTAGTATTATCTAGCCCTATAAATGTTTAGCGGTAATTGGAATATCTACACGTTGCTGTCAAGCATGCCCGTGAGTCGTATATTGTGACTTATATGATTGTCCCTTAAGTGCTACTTAGGTTTAGTTTGATAACCGTCCATGTTGATGGTATTTCCTTGATTTTGTCTATTACTGAGTATTGGTTCAAGCTGGGTTTTATTCTGTGAAGCTAATTGTTTAAACGAGATTGGTTATAGCTGTTTCCCTTGCCGGGATGATCAGTTTCTTATTGTTGACTTGAATATTGAGAATCATTTCTATATTTGTTTGTTTTCCCCTCGTTACATTGTTTCAATTGTGCTTGGCATTCGTTTCAGTGGTTGTTCGTATGAGTGAGTTTTACCGATCTTGTGATATAAATTCTTGTATTGATTTGCTCGTCGCACTTTGCATTTCTGTATTTTGTTCCTTTTGCGCGTGTTGTGGCAATGTACGTTGTTCCTGTCGTATTATGGTTGTTTTCTCCGTTAAATGCATTGCATATTTAAATTGGGACTACAGACGTATTCCTGGAGTTTTCCCCCTGTACTGCATATTAAATTGGGACTACGGACGTATTCCGTGAGCTTTCCCCCTGTACTCCATATTTAAATTGGTACTACAGATGTATTCCGGGAGCTTTCCCCCTGTACTGCATATTTACTTTGGGACTACGGACGTATTCCAAGAGATCCCCCAACACTGCATATTTATTTTGGGACTACAGACGTATTCCCAGAGATCCCCCTGTACTGCATGACTAATTCTGAACCACGGGATGAAATCCTGGTTGTTTTATATTGAAGAAAACTATGTTTGAAAAATATTTATTGGAAAGGTACATTTGAAAAGCTTTTATTGAAAGGAATTTCGTTTGAGGATTTCGTACTGTAAAGTATATTTATATATATTTGGAGGAAGTATATTCCAAAGGAAATTTTCCAACTGAAATGATTATAATTTTTAAAAGCTTTCAATATAAACTTGCGATTTAAAGGTTTCGCTCCAAGATTTGACCAATTTATTGGGTTGTCTTCTAAGGCTTGATGTGGAAGAACTAATGCAGTGCTGAGTTACTGGTCTTCTTATTGTGTTGTAGTTTACGGTTTTGGCTTGTACTTCGTCTATCCTTTCTGTGTATTATTATGCTGTTCCGTGGTTGTTTGCTGAATTTCTTCCGCATTGTAGGTGTTCTGTTATTTACTATATTGTGCAGTCATTAGATAGATGTCATATTCTGCCATTTCTATATTTATGTCTGTGACACTTATTAGACCAGTGGCGTCTTGACTAATCCTCATCACTACTTCACTGAGGTTAGTCTTGATACTTTTGCGCATTTTGTGTGTGTGCAGATCCAGGTATTGATTGCTAGTAGCTACACGGATCATTGCCGAGGATACTCAAGGTAAACCTGTTACTGCGTTCGCAGGATTCGGAGTCACCTTCCTACTTTTATTCAATTGTTCTTAGTTATTTCCTAACAATTGTATTTAGGAGTTGTAGAAAATTCCGTAGAGCTTATGACTTGTATTACCGTTTTTGGGAAAGTGTAAATTCTGTCAAGATTTCTATATCGAGACTGTTAGATTTCCTTTATTATTGTTGTTATTCAGTAAATGTTAGGCTTACCTAGTCCCTAAGACTAGGTTCCATCACGATACCCAACGGAGGAAATCTGGATCGTGACAGTTCTGTTTAATTGACATGCACAGTTGACATACAATCATAGAGATGTATTTTCCTCATGCTATATGATATTGCGTCATTCATGAATTCACACGCACATTGACATGTAGGCATGGAGATGTACTTTTAATCATGTCATTTGATAATGAAACACTTACCCGTTGAACAATTTTGGAAGGAAAAATCACGAATCCGAAAACTTGCTCATATTTTGGTGCTTTCGGTAAAAGATTTGGGTTTTCACTGATACACTTGAAAAACATGCCTATTTTTGTTGGAATTGTGGACAAGCTGAACATTATTTTTCTGAGTTATTTCTTGTATCACTTTTTATTATATTGTTATGAGTCATTGTTGGCTATTGGTGTTGGGATATTGGGTCGGTTGTACTCATACTACACTTCTGCACCTTGTGTGTAGATTTTTGACGCTGATGTTGGTGCGTACGACGGGAGTTCGATCTAAATATGTACCTGCATTCCAGTCATTGCTGCCTCTTGTTCATGGTCACTTTAGAACATTTAATCTGTTCATGTATATTTCAAACATACGGCGTATTTTTATTTGACACCTGATGTTTTGGACTTCAATACTACACAATATTATAAGTTAATTGTGCAGTACTCAATTTTCGAGTGCTGTCGAATAAGAAGAACCTGGTTATTCTTGGTGTACTACTTACTACTATTTGTGGAATAATAAAGCAGTAAAGTAAAGACACAAATATTTTACGTGGAAAACACCTGGCTCAAAAGGTGAAAAAACCATGACCTACTCCTCAGTAGGATTTTCTCAAACACTTCACTAAACACTCTGAGCCAAACGGACTTACAAAATAAACTCTTTTGTAATCCTAGGACTAACTCTAATCCTCTTTGTATCAACTAGCCTCTAGCTAATTTCTACAGACTTCAAGCTAACTCTAACTTGAACAGTGTGTACCTATTACAATTTGCTTCTAAGAAAGCTGAAAAGATACAATGTTAAAACTCCTACTACAACCAACTAGACTCAATGATAAACAATGGAACTGTTTCTTCTAGTTGAACTGTAGCCTTTGCACAATACTTCTGCTTGCAAATATCTTGAGAATTTTGCTTACAGAACTTGATTCAATTTAGTCTTTGTGCGTCTTTGTGTCGTGAATTTCAGCAGTAATACTTTGAGTACTTATAAAGTCAGTTGTTGAGTTCAGGTCCGATTCTACCTGGGAAAACAAGTGCTTATAAAACTCAACTTCCTTCCTTCGTTTCTGTCCTTGCTGAATTCAACTTCTATTCTCTTCATCAGTTTGCAATCTTTTCATATTAGGAGACATCCTCTTAGTTCTTTGATACTCAGCAATCACTGATATCTCCTATGCTTGTATGATTCTTATGCCAACTGCTCCATTCCGGTGTGTATGCTTTGATGGACCTGGTTCAACTTGTCAACATTTGTCAATCTTCAAAACCCATTCAGTGACATGGGCCAACAAATTCCCCCTTTTTGATGATGACAAACTCTGTGCTTTGATCCTGTATACACTTCAAACACTTTGTATATTTTTAAGCATTAATTATTGAGAACTAGGTTCATTAGGTTATAAATATCACACAACACATCTTTCCCATTTTGGCATCATCGAAAAGTTGCAAAATGATACTTACCAGTTTTAATTCTTACTCATGGTCAATTTAGGCAACTGCAGGTGCAAACATGATTAATCATCACAAGAAACTAATAATGTAAGCTAAATAAGAAATTGAGACATTTTTCAAAACAGCAAGCTTTCAGTGATTAACAGGGATGATCAACACCAAAACAGATTAAAATCAAAACATCCAAAACATGAGAAAAACAGAATAAAAACTGAAACAAACTAGACATTGTCCCGAACTGGGCACTTGATAGGTTTGGAGGGGGTAGCACTGGACATTCCTAAAGCTGGGAGGGTGCTGATGAGGCTGGGTTCTTGGTTTGTAGAAGGGACAACATTTGGTGTAAAACACCTTCATTTTTCTCCTTCTCCTTTGCTAACTCAGCTTTGAGAGCATCACGCTCAACTTCCACCTCAATTAAGCGAGACTTCAATCGAAGGATCTCCATATCCTTTAATTCGCTTTCCTGCATCAGAGTACGGACCTTGCTGTTGACTAGTTGCTTCCGAGATGAACCAGGTTCATCTGTCGGGGCATTGACACTATAATCACAATACAACAGAGTGTCCTTCATAAAGAAATCCTTAGCAGTAGCCATCTCAGCCTTCTTTGTAGGAACTCCAAAATGAGCAAGAACTGCAGTCAGAATAAAGCCATAAGGGATCGCATGGGCTTTGGTGCCATTCACCACTCTGTCCAAGAGCTGGATGATAAAAGCTGGCCAATTGATCTGCTTGCCTCTGTACAGACACTCCATGAGGGTTAAATCCATGTAGTTAGCAGTGTGTCTTCGTTCTTGTTTGGGCAACAGGAATTTGATCACAAATTCAAAAGGCAGCTTGTGCTCAGGCTTCATATCACTCTTGTACACAGCCCTAGGTTCAAGCTCCTTCTCATTGTCGCAGAAGAATCTGGTGATATTGAGAGCTGGGGCCATTCCATCTAAACAAGGCCATCTCTCCTCGTGTAGTCTTCATAACCCTCAGGTGGAATGTCTAGAATGACTCCCAGTTCTTGAGAATCAAAGGAGACCTCAACTCCCTTGACCAATGAGGTGACCCTGCCTCCAATGACTGTGGCATTCCCCATGAACTCCACAACTTCATTTCTGACCAGCCTGCCTTCCATGCGAATGACCATGTCCTTCCAGCCCTGCGCTGCCAGAAAATCCAGTAAATACCTCATTCCGGGCTCCTCCAAATCCTTCAACAATTTTCCCTTCAAGATTTTTCTCTTGCCAAACATGGAAACTCTGTCAGTAGACACTTCTCCAACCTCCTTCTCTTCCTCTCCACTCCATTCTGGATCATCATCCCTCTCAACAATCTGTACTTTCTTCACCTTCTTTATCTTAGACCTTGTCCTTGAAGCAGTACTCCCAGTGGTGATGGACACAATAGCTGACTTCTTTGAAGAAGTCTTAGACTTTTTGGGCTTGGGTGTCTTGATAACTACGGGAGAAGCCTCCTCTTCTTGTTGGACCAGGTCCAACAACCCTTCATCATCAACAATAACAGGTTCCCCTACCTTTGCTTTCCCTTTCTCTACCTTCTTTCTTTTGCTCTCTTGCATAGTTTTTTCCAATTTCTCCTCCTCTTCTCATACAGTATTTCTCGTAGCACGTACCCTAGGAACAGGTACACCAACAGAATCAGCAGTCTTCCTTTTCTTTGAAGGAACTGAGGCTTTAGACTTTTTGGACTTTGGAGTCCTTCTCTTCTTGGGGTTGTATGAGTCCCCCAGCTTCTTCAGTCTTTCAGCCAAAGTTTCTTCCCCAGAAGAAACATGTTCATCTATTTCCTTCATTAACTTCTCCAACCCAGCAGCAGCTTCCTCAACTTCAGTAGTTCCCCCAAAAACCATGACATCTTCTTCAAGATTTTCAAGAATGAGGCCACAAATTGCAAGCGTGGTACCATCCTCCCCGGATCCCCTCACATCTACGTCACCCTCGTTCTCAAGATTTTTCTCTTTCCTAAATTTTCTTTGCGTTCTTGGAACTTCCACATCCACCACAGACCCCACCAACACAAATCGATTTTCAGTAGAATTCAAATCAGAGGTAACTTCAGTATTACCTTTCTCAGCACTGGATGAACCAGGTGCTTCATCTTTATTGGCTGATTTGAATGCATCATTGGATGATTCTGGTTTGGAGCCTTCCTCAGCACGTAACAATTCTTCCAAGAATTTTGCTCTTGAACCAGAAGCCACAGATTTGCGTGCAAAAACCTTAACACGATGGGCTTTGGGGGCTGGGGTAGGGTTTGGTGTGGGTTCAGGAATTGTAGAGTGTTTTGGGGTTGATGTTTTTTCAAGAGACTCGAAACTATAAAATGAGGGTGAGTTTGAGTTGGATTCATAGTTTCCCCCATCATAATCTCTATTTTGGGATGAGTCATAAGAAGTAGGTGGAGGAGACGACATGATTTTGATTTTGTTAGAGAGAGAAGAAAATAAAGGGCAGTAAGGATTTTAAGTTGAGTAAGTTGAACAAGGTTCGACTGTTACTTTATACACAATGGGTAATGATGGCCTATTTATAACTTGTGGCTGGGGAGATTACAACGGAAGTATATTAACCCAAGTAGGATATTAATCGATTAGTGACTGTCAGTGATTGGTCATTGATTAGACAGTTACTTTCCCCCTAAAACTAGGCTAATTACTTAAGACGAGACTTCTTGGAACTGGTTTTTTATTGAATTTTAACCATAAATGGATAGAGTACTTCTCATGTATGACTGTACTTGAATTAATACATGTATGGAGATAAGAACGTACCTTGTTAGTCATGTAAACTAGCATGGATGAACCAGGTTCATCCTGTTAGAAATCTTTATTTTGCCTCAATTCGCAAAGATAGAGAAACATCATTAGTAACTAGAGAATCATATTAATACATGGAAGAAGAGTATGGCAATAAAGACATAGTACTGAGCAATGATTAATCTGATTAAGTACCTAATTAAAATTTTCTAGCCAAATTTTTTTTTCAATTCTGTTTTTCAATTAGGTGATCGTAATCATACCTAATTCAAGCCTGTTTCTCTCATAATGCTCCCTACTTAATGCTTTGGTAAATATATCAGCAATTTGACGATCAGTAGCACAGAATTCGATTGAGATCATTCCCTTTTCATAGTTATCCCTCAGGAAATGGTGCCTAACATCTATGTGCTTAGTTCTCTTGTGATGAACCGGGTTCTTAGTCATACTAATTGCACTAGTGTTATCACAGTAAATAGGAATGCATCCCACATCTATACCAAAGTCCAGGAGTTGTTGCTTGATCCATAGCAACTGGGCACAGCAAGAGGCTGCAACCACATATTCAGCCTCAGCAGTAGACAAGGCTACTGAATTTTGTTTCTTGGTGGCCCAAGAGACAAGGCAGGAGCCCAAAAAGTGAGCCATGCCTGAAGTACTTTTCCTGTCAACCAGGAAACCTGCATAGTCAGCATCAGCATATCCTACAAGGTCAAAATTACTACCTTTAGGATACCAAAGGCACAGTTCAGTGGTGCCCTTCAGATATCTTAAAATTCTTTTTACTGCAGTGAGGTGGGACTCCTTTGGATTGGCTTGAAACCTAGCACATAGTCCCACACTGAACACAATATCAGGTCTACTTGCAGTAAGATAGAGTATAGACCCAATCATCCCTCTGTATGTCTTCTGATCAACGGATGAACCAGGTTCATCCACATCCAATTTTTTAGCTGTGGCTATTGGGGTATCTATCTCCTTTGAAACCTCCATTTTGAATTTCTTGAGGAGTTTTTTCACATACTTCTGTTGATGTATCATTGTGCCATGTGGAGTTTGTTTGATTTTCAAACCTAAGAAGAAGGTTAGCTCGCCCATCATACTCATTTCAAACTCACTCCCCATTAATGTAGCAAATTCCTTGCTAAGATTTTCATTAGTTGCCCCAAATATGATATCATCAACATATATTTGCACAATCAGAAGATCTTTTCCCTTTTCCTTTAGGAACAAAGTACTGTCTATCTTGCCTCGTTTGTACCCATGTTCCAGCAGGAATTTTGACAATCTCTCGTACCAAGCTCTAGGCGCTTGCTTGAGACCATAGAGAGCCTTGTCAAGTTTATATATATGATCAGGTGACTCTATGCTTTCAAAACTAGGAGGTTGTTTTAAAAATACATCTTCCTTCAAAAAGCCATTAAGAAAGGCACTCTTTACATCCATCTGATGAAGAGTGAATTCCATGTGTGCAGCAAATGCTATAAGAAGTCTGATTGCCTCCAATCTTGCCATAGGAGCAAATGTCTCATCATAGTCAATTCCCTCTTCTTGGATGTATCCTTGAACAACCAGTATAGCCTTATTTCTTGTAACAGTTCCATCCTCATCGAGCTTGTTCCTGAAGACCCATTTGGTGCCAATTACTGATCTTTCTAGTGGCCTGGGTACCAAGTGCCATACTTGACTTCTCTCAAATTGATTCATCTCTTCTTGCATGGTTGTTACCCAATCAGTATCTTGCAGGGCTTCAACAATGTTCTTTGGTTCAATTAAGGATAGAAATGCATCAAACGCACACAAATTTTTCAAGGTGGATCTAGTTTTGATTCCAGATCTCAAGTCTGTTATGATGTTCTCAACAGGGTGAGAACTCTGATATCTGTGTGGTTTGAGTACCAGTTGTTCACTTTTGGATTGTTCCATGTTGTCTTGTAGTTGTGGAACAGGATCAGGGCCAGTATTTTCATGTAGAATTCCCCCAGTCGAGTTGCGTGGGGTTGTTGAACCTGGTCCATCACTTGTTCCATCTGCCATAGGTTCTTCAATGTGGTCATTTCTCCTCACCAGTCCAAGCTCCTCATCTTCTGGTTCCTGTCTCTCAGATAAAGTGTTAGTTTCATCAAAGACAACATGTATACTTTCTTCTACACACATAGTTCTTTTATTGTATATTTTATAAGCTTTGTTATGTGTTGAATATCCCAAGAACACCCCTCATCACTTCTGGGATCAAATTTTCCTAGAGAATCTTTGCCATTATTATGCACATAACACTTGCATCCAAAATCCCTAAGATGGGATATGTTGGGCTTTCTCCCTTTAAGTAATTCATAGGGAGTTTTCTCTACCAGAGGTCTGGTCATGCATCTATTAATAATGTAGCATGCAGTGTTAATTGCTTCTGCCCAGAAGCTGTGAGGTAGTTTGCTTGATAGAAGCATGGTTTTTGCCATGTCTTCAAGAGCTTTGTTTTTTCTTTCAACAACCCCATTTTGCTGTGGGGTTCTAGGAGCAGGAAAACTATGATTAACACCATGTTCATCACAGAACTCAGCAAACTTAATATTCTCAAATTCAGCACCATAGTCGGATCTTATTGATGCCAGTTGATGTCCCAATTAATTTTGAATTTTCTTAACAAATGAGGTGAACATATCAAATGCTTCATCCTTAGATGACAGGAATAAGGTCCAAGTGAACCTTGAAAAATCATCAACTAGCACCATCACATATCTCTTACCACCTCTACTTAAAGTTCTCATAGGACCGCATAGATCCATATGAACCAGTTCCAACGTCCTGGCGGTACTGACCATTTTCTTACTTTTGAAAGAGGATCTTACCTGCTTCCCCTTGGCACATGCCTCACAAACTTTGTCTTCCTTGAACTTAATGTTAGGAAGTCCTACCACTAGTCCTTAGAGACTAGTTTGTTAAGATGAGTTAGACTTGCATGACCAAGTCGTTTGTGCCACATGAGGGGATCATTGTCCAACACACTTAGACAAGTGAGTTCATTTTTCAGACAGTGTGGACAAATCTATGACATAGATGTTATTCATTCTTTCTGCAAAACAATCTTGTCAGTAAGCAGGTTAATCACAAAACATTTTGTGGAAGTAAAAGCAACCAGGTTACCTCTGTCACATAGTTGTGATACACTGATCAGACTATATTTCAAGCCATCTATTAGATACACATGTTCAATAGATCGTGTATCATCCTTACCTACCTTACCAACCACAATAATTTCACCTTTCTTTCCATTTCTAAAGGAGACATTTCCTCCTTTGAGACTTTCAAGTAAAAGGAAATGTTCCATGTTCCCAGTCATATGCTTTGAGCAGCCACTATCCAAGTACCAAATCTTGCTGCCTCCTCTCACTTGAACCTATAAAAGGAAATCAGGGGTTAGTTTTAAGAACCCAAACTAGTTTGGGTCCTTTTCTATGAGAAAATGGATGAATCCGATTTTTTCTGGCCCAGTTTGGTAGCCAGTTTTTCTTTTTAATGAATCTCTCATTTTTTTGACTGGCCTTCTCTTTTACAGCACACTCATATTTATAGTGGCCAGTCTTCCCACAATGGGTGCAGATTTTATTTTCAGGGAGAGTGAGATACTTGCTTTTGGGATCCCACTTAGGCAATTGACTCCTACAACCAATCCCTCTTCTGTTGCTACTGTGATTCTCTTGAAGCCATATCAGGGCGTGAGAGGATTTATTCCATTTATAGGTTCGATCTAATTCATGTTTGACTTTGCCAAGTTGTTCATTAAGAGTTCTTATTTGCTCGTCCTTGGCATACATCTTATCTTTTAATTTTCCTATGTTTTCTTCTAACATGACATGAGAGTGATCAACTACCTTTTTACTGGATCCTAGTCTTAACTTTAAGTTTTCAGATTTTAGCTCTAGAATCTCAGTTTTGAGTGGATGAACCTAGTTCATCAAGACATTGTTTTTCTTTTCAGATTCACTGACCCTTTTCTCCAGGTCCATGCATTTTGCTTTTAGCATTGCAAACTCTTTATATAGTTGATCCTTCTCTTTGGTTGTTTCCTCAGAATCATCTATGAAGTCATGTAGCAACTCAGAGAGTTTCTCCTTAGATAAAAACTTTATTTTAGTTTTAAGTTTTGAGACACTTACCTATGGTTCTTCATAAGTCTCCTCATTAGATTCTCCAATTGCCATGAGAGCCTGATCTTTTGTCTCACCATCTTCTGATTCTTCATCTGAACTTTCCCCCCAAGCAGAAACCATAGCCTTTGTTGTGTTTGTCTTGGGTAGAACCCGTTCCTTCATTCTGTTCCTTCTCTCATATCTTTCCTTTTTCCACTCTACTTCCCACTGAGGACAGTTTTTAATGAGATGGTCAGTCTTACCACATTTATAGCATTCCTCATTAGCTGACCTTTCTGGTGCCTTTGCCTTATTGAATTTTCCTCCCCTGGAGATGCCCTTCTTCCTCATGAGAAAGTTTCTGAATTCTTTGATTATCATGGCCATCTCATCCTCCTCCAGATCAGCTCCCTCAGTGATCCTCAGTTCTAGACTTCTCTCCTTCTTTGGGGCATCCATCTTCATGGTTTTCCTTCTGAGTTCATAATCAGTGAGGTTTCCAATCAACTCATCCAGTCTAAGGGTTGCCATATTTTTGGATTCCTGGATAGCAGTGATCTTGCTTTCCCAGGAGATAGGCAGAACCCTTGTCAAGATCTTCTCTACCTTGTCTTCTTCAAGTATGATTCTTCCAAGAGACTTGAGTTCATTTGTCAAGGTTGTGAACCTTGTGTACATTTCCTGAATTGTCTCTCNGTCAAGATCTTTTCTACCTTGTCTTCTTCAAGTATGATTCTTCCAAGAGACTTATGTTCATTTTTCAAGGTTGTGAACCTTGTGTACATTTCCTGAATTCTCTCTCCTTCTTTCATAGTGAAGTTTTCATATTTTGAGTATAGTAGTGTACCTCTAGACCTCTTCACTTGAGTTGTTCCTTCATGGGCTACTTGTAGAGTATCCCAGATTTCCTTGGCAGTGGTGCAGCTTTGGATTCTACTGTATTCATCTGGTCCTAATCCACACACTAGCCACTTCTTTGCTTTGGCATTCTTCTCCCATTTCTTCAGATCTTCAGCCGTGCAGTCAGCCCTAGTCTTAGGTACATCTACACCTTCAGCAGTTTTCTTCATTGTTGCAAGTGGTCCATCAGTGACTATGTCCCAGAGTTCATAGTCCTCTCCAATAAGGTGGTCCTTCATTCTATTCTTCCACCAAGAATAGTACTGGCTATTGAAGAGTGGGTGGCCTTGCAGTTGATTGACCTTCCCAGTTCCCAGGTGGTGCACTCATCTTGATCTTTCCAAGGTGTTAGCCTTTTCAAGGATAACCTGCTCTGATACCAATTGATGTTTTAGACTTCAATACTACACAATATTATAAGTTAATTGTGCAGTACTCAATTTTCGAGTGTTGTCGAATAAGAAGAACCTGGTTCTTCTTGGTGTACTACTTACTACTGTGAACACCCAATTTTTGCCCCGCATGGAAATTACTCCTAAAAAATAATCAAAAATAATTTTTATAAATTTTAGGAACTTTTCTTTATTTAGTTGCATTCCATGCATGTTTAATAATTCTAAAATCATAAATAAAATAAAATTCATAAAAAATGTTCGAATCTTGATGTCATTAGCATGTTAGATTTTAAACTTCATTTTAGGATTTAATTACATTGTAAATGCATCTTCTAAAAATCAAAATTGCATTCGTAGATCAATTAATTAATTAGTTATGTTGTCCATGATTAGATAAAATAAAATAAATAGGATAGACATATAAAAATTAGACTCAATTGAAGTTTGAGTTTTAAATGGCTAGAGTTTGCAAAATCTGATATTTAAAAGAAAGACAAGAGTTGGGCTTACCTTCATTGCATTAATTTGGACCCCAAAATCAGTGGCCCAATATCTTAAAAGACCTATCCAAGCCCATGATTCCTAAGCCCATACCCCTTAACCTAGAAGACCCCTAATATAAAAAAAAGACACACCAAAAAAGATGGGGGAGGGCAGCTTTTACAGTACAGACCCCCCCTTTCGGAGTCATCTCCTTCGCATCCCCCACCCAAATGACCCCCCAGAATCTGACCCAAAAAAAAAAATCACAGCAGCCGCATCCCCCCCCCCCTTGAACTGATCTTCTTCCTTACCCTTTCACTCTAAAAAATAATAACCCTAGAAGACCCCTCAACTTCAACACCCAACGGCCACCATCCCCGCCCCCTTACCTCCCTAACACCATGGCTGCTTAGAGCCCGCCGAAATCGTTGGCTGCTCACCAAGTTCACCATCAACACCCACCCCTGCCTCACTAAGATTAGCCAAAAAACCAGTCCAAAATAGCCCGCAAAAATCAGCTGAAAATACGACTGAAAAACAGCCACGATACCAGCCTCAAATTGCAGCAAATCTTACTGCGAAACAGATCCAAAAACGACTCTGAAATCCTTCTGTTAAGCCAGCCGCACACCATGAAAAAGGCTCTCATCTCCTCTTAGAGATAGCACCGGAATCCAGCGAGAAAACCGGAATCCTCACTCATGCATACACACACAAACGCAGCTGAAAACCAAAAGCGAAAAAATAAACAAAAAGGGGAAGATGCAAAATCGTCATTAATTCCTGCCTTTGTTTGTAACTTTCTGAGTAAAACAAAAGAAAAAAGAAAAGTTGTTTGGCCGTCACTGAGGTAGAAAACAACAGAAAAATCGGACAGAAGATCGAGAGAAAACTGAGGTTCTTTTGCTCCTCGTTCGGAGTTGATTTTGCTGTGAATTGCTGCGTTTTGCTCGTTGAACCTGCTGCTGTTGGGTTCCGGTTTTCTCTCTTTTGTTATTGCAGTTGTTGAGGTGTTTATCTCAATTCAAGAATGTAATTAACTGATAGTTTGTTCTTATAATTTGTGTTCAAACGTTGTTTGGATGGACTTTTTGTTGCTGCTTGTTCTGTCAATGGGAGCTTCAAAAGTTTGCTAGTGCATATAGCTATACAATAAGAATAGCTATTTGGATTGTTATTTCTATTTGGTTTTGCTCTATTTCATTCACATGCGCACACACTCATTTATATGAGTTAATTGTCTTTTGAAGAGTTAGTGTTTGTAATCTTGTATCATACTTTGTGAAATACGTTTTTGAAAGTTGGATTTGCTGATTAATGGTGTATATTAACTTGAAGTGGTNGAAAAGTTGTTTGGACATCGCTGAGATAGAAAACAGCTGAAAAATCGGACAGAAGATCGAGAGGAAACTGAGGTTCTATTGCTCCTCGTTCGGAGTTGATTTTGCTGTGGATTTCTACATTTTGCTCGTTGAATCTGCTGTTGTTGGGTTCCGATTTTCTCTCTTTTGTTATTGCAGTTTTTGAGGTATTTATCTCAATTCAAGAATGTAATTAACTGATAGTTTGTTCTTATAATTTGTGTTCAAACATTGTTTGGATGGACTTTTTGTTGCTGCTTGTTCTGTCAATGGGAGCTTCAAAAGTTTTCTGGTGCATATAGTTATACAGTAAGAATAGCTATTTGGATGATTATTTCTATTTGTTTGTGCTCTATTTCATTCACATGCACTCACTCATTTATATGAGTTAATTGTCTTTTGAGGAGTTAGTGTTTTTAATCTTGTATCATACTTTGTGAAATACGTTTTTGAAAGTTGGATTTACTGATTAATGGTGTATATTAACTTGAAGTGGTGAGAGTTTCATATCTTGGGTTTGAGTGATTCATATGTTTATTTGTGAGCTTTTATCATATACATTAGCACAACTTATCTCAAAGATTTCAATCCTTATATGCAGCTCATTATGGAGTAATCTTCTAATCTTATGATCAAGTCGCATCGCTCTTTGTTCTGCATCTATTGTTGTTAGCTAACAGTTGAAGATGTGCACATAAACTGCTTGAAAGAAGTCCTAAGTGACTCCTTTAAGTTAGTTTAAAATTGTTTGATGATTAAGTGGCTGATACAACTATGCTTGACTATTTTATGTTTAAGCAATTTGATTCATGGCCTAGTATTGACCGTGTTTTACTCTAAAATTAATTCTGTTACATATACTATCTATGACTAGATTTTCAATGAACTTCATTATGTGGTGGTGCATTTATATCGATAGTTTGGAGAAATTAGTTCTTTTGGATAATTATCTTTGTGTTTTGGTATAGCAGCCTCTTCTGTCACGTTTTTTTTGTTTGTTTTTGTTCTTATCTAAAATGTTACGATTAGCCAGTATTACCTTATTAATATAAAATTGGAGACAAGAAGGAGTTTTGTTATTGTATGGAGGAATTTGATAATCTCTCTGTCGAGCTTTAAGATTTGAGTAACTTAAAATGTTAGAGCAAATTCTTCAACTCATTTTTTAGGCAGCTTCTGTTTCAAATGATAAATTATGACAAATCTTGTTTCTTAAACTTGATATATGAAACTTTCGATATAATTGTCAGTTAGGATAGATTAATATTAAGTTAGTAAATCTTGAGTGTGATAGTGAGAGTCTTAGATTTGACATAATAGAAAATTAAAAAAAACGGGCCAGATTTCAATACGACCCAATTCCTATTTTTTTAGGTTAATAAACTTAGTCTTAGAAGACCTTGAACAAACTTATACCTTGTAGTCCAAGAATATCTCTTTTAGACTAGTATTACAAACAACTTTAAAAATATAAAACAAATGAATAATAGCTTTGCTTCAAATAAGAAATTAAACCATCATGACCATAGTCGTGATTATATAATCTACACTTGGGAATGGCAACTCATGCCCCCGACCCTCAACTCCGAACATTAATAAAATGTATATAGCAACCACGGGTTTCATGTGACGTGTTTGCCGTGTGCTCAAAAATAACAAGTCCACGCCATCGTGACTTGTCTAAGATAAATACATAAACATCCTAATTGATCCTAAAATTAAAATGCTCCTTTAAATAGAAAACATAAAGAATAATCAAACATCGCCTCAAATAGGCACTATAAAACCGTCACGACCATAGTCTTGACTACGTAATCTACACTCGGGTGCGACAACTCATGTCCCCATCTTCAACTTCTAATAATAATTAAAATAAACATGTCGTAAATCGCGGGTGCATCTCATGTGGTGCGGTTTGCAACGTGTACCAAAATGACAAGTGTACGATATCGTGACTTGTTCCAAAATAATTCCATTAATAATTAAAAGAGATATAAAGGCTAAAAATCACAATAGGTTTAAAATATATAAATAATAAGATAATTAAGCCAAATCTAGAACCACGGAATTCGGGAATGCCTAACACCTTCTCCCAGGTTAACAGAATTCCTTATCCAGATTTCTGGTTCGCAGACATTTTAAACAGAGTCAAAAATTTCCTCGGTTTGGGATTTCAATAAATAAACGGTGTCCCGGAGCATCGTAAAAAATCCGGGTGGCGACTCTAAATTTAAATAAATAATCTCAAAACCGAATAATGTCACTTTAATTGGAAAAACTCCCTTATTACCCTCACCGGTGAAAAAGGAAGTGTGACAACTACTATTTGCAAAATAATAAAGCAGTAAAGTAAAGACACAAATATTTTATGTGAAAAACACCTGTCTCAAAAGGTGAAAAAATCACGACCTACTCCTCAGTAGGATTTGCTCAAACACTTCACTAAACACTTTGAGCCAAAACGGACTTACAAAATAAACTCTTTTGTAATCCTAGGACTAACTCTAATCCTCTTTGTATCAAATAGCCTCTAGCTAATTTCTACAGACTTCAAGCTAACTCTAACTTGAACAATGTGTACCTATTACAATTTGCTTATAAGAAAGCTGAAAAGATACAATGTTAAAACTCCTACTACAACCAACTAGACTCAATGATAAACAATGGAACTGTTTCTTCTAGTTGAACTGTAGCCTTTGCACAATACTTCTGCTTGCAAATATACTGAGAATTTTGCTTAAAGAACTTCATTCAATTTAGTCTTTGTGCGTCTTTGTGTCGTGAATTTCAGCAGTAATACTTTGAGTACTTATAAAGTCAGTTGTTGAGTTCTAGTCCGATTCTACCTGGGAAAACAAGTTCTTATCAAACTCAACTTCCTTCCTTCGTTTCTGTCCTTACTGAATTAAACTTCTATTCTCTTCATCAGTTTGCAATCTTTTCGTATTAGGAGACATCCTCTTAGTTCTTTGATACTCAGCAATCACTGATATCTCCTATTCTTGTACGATTCTTATGCCAACTGCTCCGTTCAGGTATGTATGCTTTGATGGACCTGGTTCAACTTGTCAACATTTGTCAATCTTCAAAACCCATTCAGTGACATGGGCCAACAACACCAATTTTGTAAATTCTAATCTTAGAAGCTCATGATTTGTACAACCAGTCCTTAGGAAGTTCTTGTATATAAGCAATTGTAATCTCATTTCTTTCATGATAAATCTCATTTAAATTGGTTAGTTGTTAATTGGCTTACCTAACGGATTGGGTTAGGTGCCATTACGACTAGGTAGATTTTGGATCGTGACATTAAAGCCCCTTATACAGTTTGGCTTTAGGCCACAATGATAAGCAAGTGAAAGGACAAGTATTAGTCGCAGAGAGCAATGCTCAATCACAAATATTTGTACCTTCACCGTATGCTTGGAGAAATATATCAATAAACCATAGTCTACACATCTTTAATGAGTTATGTTTAATGATTTGGTTTTATAGCTAGTTTGGCCAACTTTTTTTTTTTTGCCAAAAGTGTTTTTTGGTCAAAAATGCTTTTGACAAAAAGTAAGGTGTTTGGCCAAGTTTTTAGACGGAAAAAAGTATTTTTGAGTAGAAACAAAAGCAGTTTTTGAGAAATAGAAAAACGTAGCTTCTCTCTAAAAGCACTTTTCTGAGAAGCACTTTTGAGAAAAACACACTAAGAAGCAATTTTTAAAAGTTTGGTCAAACACTAATTACTGTTAGTAAACTGTATTTGTAAAATAATTCTGGAGATAATAAAAATAATATTCAAACATAAATGTATACGAAATAAAAACCAATTCGAGCCCACTGAATTCACAGTGTTTCCTTAAGGAATTTATTCCCCTCCTAGTACCCAAGGTTATGGATTATTTCCTCCCAGGATAGAACGAATTACACACTGGTGTAGTGGTACTTCAAACACCAGTGTTTCAGCGAACACAAAGTTCGGTAGCAAATCACACTTACTGTTGCTTTCTTTGAAGTTAACATATGCAGAAAAAAGGAGGATAACTCAGAAATTCGTATAAAAAATATGAGAGAATGGACTTGTATTTATAGCCAAAGTTGGGCTGAAATCTGAATAGTTGCAACTCTTCAGAATGGCTATTTTTGCAAAACGGCCCTAACATAAATGCCATAATAAAGAGGAAAAATTGAAAAGGGTAGTTAATTTTCTGTTACAAAAATAGAAAACTGAAAATTGAATAACTAAATTGGATTTAATATTAATACTTATTTTAATATTAATATTTTGTTATTAAAGCAAATATTTAATAACATTTCTGTTAATATTTACTATTAACAAACAAATTTGGTCCAAAATTTAATCAATCGATCGATCATTTGACCAAATCCAAATCCGAATCCAAATCAGAAGTCGAGCCGAGCCGAGCGAGCGACGACGACGACGCGAGGTTTTCCTTCTTCTCAACTCTTTATGAGCTAGAAGAAGAGAAATTGTTTATATACCCATCAAAAACCCTTTCCTCTTCCCATATGGGAGAATCAAGGAGGGAAACTCAAATATTGCTCAAATATTTCATTTTTTCCGCTATTTCCCATTCACCCTATTTTAAGCATTAAGAGCCTAAAACCCCCAACAATCCCTCACACGAATGGGGAATGGCTATATCACGGAAGTATGCATAAAAATTTGTGTGATTCGCAAGCAAGGTTTAATTTCATCTGGATAAGTAGGTTTCCCTTTGAACTTTCCGTAGTGAACTTATGTCGGATATACTCGATCAATCGGTAGATTTGATATTTTTGAACCGTCGAACTTTGGTGTATACCTAGACAACCATAAGTCACACAACCAACCCTTAATCGTCTTTGGTTCTCATTATTGTGTTCGTTTCAGCCATGAACACCGCCTGGTTCCATAAGTGCATAGAGAACTGGCCTTGCAAAATTCTCCTTGAAGTGGCTAACACTTCACACTTACATAGGTGATTCCTAAACGTGTCATCCCGTAGATACACTATTTGATATACCCCGTATCAAATTTAGAAATCATTAAAAAGCCTTAATGCTTTATCCTTGGTACTGAACATTGTCTCATCACGAGAATGGACCAAAATTTTAGTTGACAATGTTGAACCGTCATTAATGACTTTTTTTGATCTCCTTGAACCTAGATCTCGGGATCTCCAGTCTTCTAGGTAGAGTTACCGCCACTATGACTTGTTCTCGGCCATAGTCCCATTCCCCTTGATGATTTCTCAACTACCTCTCTAGTTAGGCCTTTTNTGAGTAATTTCCTAACGGTTTTATGTCTTTGTCATATATGACGAGATTTAACGTTATACATACGCTCCCAGCCCTTCCAATTGCCGCTTGACTATCGCAATGTATGCATATTGGTGCCAACGGTTTGGGCCAAAATGGAATGTCTTCCAAGAAATTCCGGAGCCATTCAGCTTCTTCACCGGCTTTATCTAAGGCTATAAACTCAGCCTCCATTGTAGAGCGGGCTTGGAATCAGTTGATCCGATGATCCAATTTGCATCACAGTATCCCTCAATGACCGCAAGATATTTACTGTAGTGCAAAGCAAAGTCCTGGGTATGTACTAAATACCCCAAAACTCGTTCCATGGCCATCCAATGAGATTGACCTGGATTGCTCGTATATCGACTCAATTTACTTATAGCACAAGCTATATCTGGTCGTGTACAATTCATGATGTACATTAAGCATCCCAACACACGAGCATAATCCAATTGTGATATGCTTTGGCCTTTGTTCTTTGCTAATGCAAGATTCACGTCAATTGGAGTCTTTGCAACTTTAAAGCCTAAGTGCTTGAATTTTTCAAGTACTGTCTTAATATAATGAGATTGTGACAATGCTAGACCTTGAGAAGTCTTATGGATCTTAATTCCCAGAATTAAATTAGCAACTCCCAAGTCTTTCATATCAAACTTGCCAGTTAGCATACGCTTAGTCGCGTTTATGTTGGCAATGTCATTACTCATTATCAGCATATCATCCACATATAAGCAAACAATGACTATGTGATTTGGAACATTTTTAATGTACACACATTTATCACATTCATTTATTTTAAAACCATTTGACAACATTGTTTGGTCAAATTTCGCATGNATGGAAATTTTTTAATGTGCACATATTTATCACATTCATTTATTTTAAACCATTTGACAACATTGTTTGGTCAAATTTCGCATGTCATTGTTTGGGTGCTTGTTTTAACCCGTAAAGGGACTAACAAGTCTATATACCTTATTTTCTTTACCTGGAACCACAAACCCTTCAGTTCCATGTAGGTTTCTTCCTCCAACTCTCCATTTAATAAGGTCGTCTTAACATCCATTTGATGAATTTCAAGACCATAAACTACAGCTAACGCTACTAACGTTCGTATGGGCGTCATTCTTGTAACTGAAGAGTATGTATCAAAATAGTCAAGACCTTCTCGTTGTCTATACCCTTTGACTATAAGTCTTGTCTTATATTTGTCAATAGTTCCATCATCTTTCGTTTTCCTCTTAAAGATCCATTTAGAACCCAACGGTTTATTTTCAGGAGGAAGATCAACCAATTCCCATGTATGGTTGTTCAATATGGTGTCTATTTCACTATTGACTGCCTCTTTCCAAAATAATGATTCTGAAGAAGACATAGCTTCTTTAAATGTTTAAGGCTCATTCTCCAATTAAAAAGTCACAAAATCTGGTCCAAATGAAGTAGACGTTCTTTGACGTTTACTACGTCTTGGATCCTCCTGATTAAATGTACTTTCTTTTGGTTCTTCCCGAGGTCATTTAGATCCTTCACCAATCGAATCACATTCCTTTTTATACGGATATATATTTTCAAAGAACTCAGCATTATCTGATTCTATAACCGTATTATTATGAATGTCGGGATTTCCTGGTTTATGAACCAGAAATCGATATGCTTTCTATTGGTAGCATATCCTATGAAAATACAATCAACGGTTTTCGATCCTATTTTTACCCTTTTGGGTTTAGAAACTTGCACTTTTGCCAAACACCCCACACTTTAAAATAATTTAAGTTGGGCTTCCTTCCTTTCTATTTTTTATATGGAATGGATTGTGTTTTGCTATGGGGTACTCGATTCAGTATTCGATTAGCCGTAAGAACGGCTTCCCCCTACAAGTTCTGTGGCAAACCAGAACTTATCAACAATGCGTTCATTATCTCCTTTAATGAACGATTCTTTCTTTCCGCAATCCCATTGGATTGGGGCATGTAAGGGGCCGTTGTTTGATTAATAATTTCATATTCTAAACATGTTTCTTCAAAAGGATATTCATATTCACCACCCCTATAACTTCTTATCATTTTGATTTTCTTGTTAAGTTGTGTTTCAACTTCATTTTTGTATTG